>JAXQQM020081780.1:0-193239 GCA_034641835.2 Pinus albicaulis
ACTGCTGCCTCCTCCTCACTGCTCAGAAATCTCCCTTGCTCTCTTGCTCTCCTTCTCCCAATCTGCTCATGAAAGAATGAATGACCTTTTCCTCCTTTTCCTCCTTTAACCTAACCCTAAGTGACTTTTGGGGAATCCCTAAATCCAATGGCCGAGATAGATTGAGATCTAGGGCTGAGATTAAATGCTCATTTAAATCTCACTTTCTATTTTTTAATTCACCCCACTTTAATAAAGACCCACTTAGTCATTTATTTCAAAAGTCACTTTTCCTTTCTAATTTTACATTGACTTTATTAAAGTCACTTTAAAATTAGACTTTAGTAACTTTATCACTTAAAGTCACTTTTAAATTAGATTTGACTTTATAAAAACTATAAAGTCACTTTATAAATTTTATCCATCTTAGTCACTTTAATAGATTAACTTATGTAAAAAAATAAAGTTACCTCAGGAGAAAATTAAAGCCTGACACTTTTCCTATGCCAAAGATCAACACTTAGGAACCACCTGTCCTCTATACTACCTTCACCCATCTCTATCGCTATTGGTGGCCTTAGCCTCTATGTGATCCAAGAGTTTGGGCACCTCAAGGATCCTACCCCTCACTGCAGTTCGAAAGAACAACAGATCAATGTCGCCCCACCTCTTCTCCCGAGGCACACAAACACTCATGGCCACATCGTCATCATCTCCATCATCGTCCTTAGTTGCAACAACCTTCAAATCAAAATTTTCTTTGCCCTTCTTTTTCATAGGGCATGTTGTGGCAAAATGTCCTAATTCACCACACCTGAAGCATCCGGCCTTTGAAAGGTATTTCTTCTTGTTCCTCTGTTGCCCATGCTGTCCTTTAGATGCGAGAGCCGCATCTTCCTCCTCCTCCTTGATCTTGATCCCTCCGTTGCTGGTGTCCACCTTGGTCATCTTCCTGATCTCTTCTTGTCGAAGAACTACCCACATGTTTTCCCAACTTGGAAGGGTTGCTCTGCCCAAGATGCCTTGGACAAAGTTCTCCCACTCATCGAAAAGTGCACTCAGAGCAGTCCTCACCATAAGAACTTCATTAGGTGTGGCCCCCACGGCAACCAGCTGATCATAGATCGACTTCAATCTAATGAGGAAGGGGTCAATCTCTTCTCCCTTCAACATCTGAAATAGTCAAAGCTGATTCTCAAGAAGCATCCTCCTCTGAACAGAAGTCCCCTGATACAATGTGGTCAAAGAAGTCCACATCTCATGTGTTGTGTTCTTCTCAGCAATGTGTGGGACCACATGATCCTTGACTCCGTCCATGATCAAGAGCTTAGCCTTCACTTGAGCTTCCTCATACTTCTTGAGCGGATCAAAGTCAACAAGAACAACAACTGCGCTCTCGTCGATATGCTTGATACGATGCTCATCCAGTACTGACAGGAATGTGGCCTTCTAGATGACAAAGTTGGATGGTCCATCCAACCTGTCCTGATTGCTCAGTCCATTTGTGGCCATCTCTGCTCAACAAAAGATGCCGAACTGGTTCTCTTCTCCCTCTTCTGCTGCTGCCCCAACAAAACTCAGATCCAGGTTTCTTGGCGCTAGAAACCCTCTAAGGAACCACGCTCCCTCTGAAAAATGATTTCCCTCTCGGAAATCCTCTGCCAACTGATGTCGAACCAGCCCTCTCCGATCACTTTTTGCTGCTGATCAGCACTGGATCTAGACTTCTTGGCAAGAAGTCTTCTAAGGAACTGGTTCCCTCTACTTTGTCACAACCCTACTAGGCACTGTTTTGCACCGACAGAAACAATTCCCCACCAACAACTCTTGAAGAAAAACAAACTACTCTTCCAGCCATGGCAACCGGAAAGACAGAGGCTCAAACCTCTGCGCTGGCCCAACAAACACTGCATTGCCTCTGCTGCAGCTACAACGTCACCCCAGCTAGCTGATCCAAGCTCTGCGTGAGCCCCTTTGGTGATTGCGTCACCTTTCCTTGCATCTTCCTGGATCTGCGCTGTCACTCAGGATGACTGCCTTCCTGCAGTAAAATTTTATTTTCGTCTCTTCGCTGATGGCTTCAACTCTACTTGATCTGTATAGTCCATAGCCCATTGGAACATAGCCCTAATGTTCGTTAGCCTGGAAGACATATGTAAGTGTAACTCTTCCATGGGGTAGTGTAAGCGGTCTTGTACTTGTCATCTAACATAGACATCATCTTTGATTCTGTCACTGTCTGCAGTACATGTTCCATGTTGGGAAGAGGGTAGTTGTACCTTAATGATGCAGGTCTAGATTTCAGAAATCTAGACAAATCTGAATCTTGTCATTCTTTTTTCGTACCAAGACAATGTTTGCCTCCCTGCTTGAATTTTTGATGGGAGCAATAATCTAAGCAACCAAGAGATTTTGCAATTCTTTCTGGATGACTGGGGCTACTTTGGGTTCATGTGGCACTAGCACTGTTTGAATTGTTTGATCTCTTTCTTTAATGGGATTGCATGGTTGATTATGCTAGGATTGTACATTTTCAACTTGTAATATGACTATGGAATTATATTTCTGTATTCACGTACCAGGGCCTTTAATCTTTTCTGTTGTTGTGAGGTGCAATCTTGATGGTACTTGAGGACACATTAGAGCCAATCTGTTCATTCAAACTAGATTTGTTAGTCCCTACAAAAACGTCAAAGTGATTGAATAACCTTTCTAAAGTGATCAAACGTTTTACAATCCTATTAGTCCTCGATTGGACTAAGGGGTATCATCATCTTCTTGCGCGTTGTCAACTAAGTAGCACGAAAAATCATCAATATAATTAAGAAAACTCAAAATATATGGCTCTCATCTTCAAGAACTTGCCAACATCCAATGTTGTTAGGAACAGAAGGTCTAAAACTCACCTCAACCAAGTATCTGGTATAAGGGATGGATACACGTGGTTGAAAAGATTCAGTGGATGATGCCATGGAGTCGGCACACTGGGTCAAGGGCCTTGGGTTATCAGTAATGCCAAATGCATCTAAACAGTCAATTTCATCACATACTGCTTCCCGATATCTTTTGAGTCTAGGATTCCTTGCTTCACATAAGTTCTTTACTTGATTTATCACAAGTTTAGATCCCATTTCACTTTTAACAGTTTGATGCCCATCTTTCATGCCTGCAAGAGGCAACAATAAAGCCACGTACTTGGGTGCGTTGTTAGTACAATAAAATTCTAAATGCAATGAAAATAGAGAAATAATACCTGTTGGGGATGTGAAAACAAACCTTGCCTCTGCTCTCAATTTGGATCGTGCACCATCAAAATGCATAGTCCATAAGTCATTTGTCAATTTTTCATCAATAAGTTCATGGGGTATAATTGACTCATCGTGGTCATCCATCACCACATACGTTCCCAACATAGGTTCATATACCTCAGGATACAAAGGTTCTTTATTTAGTTGTTGCAGGTTTTCAACATCATGTAACATTTTCTTCTCAGAAAACAATCTTACCATGTAATTTGGGGCAACAAGGATATCATCATATGACTAGTCCATTTGAATGTTACCTCCTGTATTAGCTGTTCGCTTCTTGGACAGTAACATACCTCATTTTGTGGGACAGTCAATAACAACCATGTCCATGGTTAAGATTCAATTTGGATAATCTAGCAACTGGACTTCAAGGTATTTTATGACCCTACGTACTTGCACTTCATGTGAGTCCACAGACTGTACATTCCTATATGGCTTAGAAATTGTTAGTCCTAATTCTTTCATCACCTTGAGAGTCGTGACATTTGTCGAGGCTCATGAATCTACATACAAATGCAAAGTAATAAGGCATTTACAAGTAAAGAAATGCAAAAAGGTGGGGGTTCATCAGTGTTAGTCATACAGATATATACATGTGGGTTAAATTCAATGGGTCGATAGAACCACCTAAACCCAGAAATCTACGGATGATTTCTTCCTATCCAAGCATGCAGATCAATTCTGTTAGTGGTACAAGAATCTTCACTTTTTCTAATTCACTTCGGAGGAAAAATTTGAATTATGGAGGGTCACAGGATCTTGATGGATTGGTTTGGGCAGTGACTTGTTGAGTGTCATTTGGTAGATTAGGCTTTGTCTATCAGTTGTTCAGTGCCTTGCCTTTCCTGGCATAGGTTTTGGGGATCTCAGCAACCATGGCGGCAGCTTTAGACTGTACCTTATCAACATTTGATGCAGCAATTTGGCTTCCAAGGAGAGCCATACCGGTAGGCGACATATTACTCCTTCATGCATCAAAATGTTCAGGATTTGGAGGAAAAAATTTATGTTGATACACCCCTTTACAATTAAAAACTTGGAATATCTGTGGGCTACAATTGGCCTTAGTCATGGACAACATATTTAATGAATCTTCTGGTTTGGGGAATATTTTTGGCTGACTCTGGGCAAACAAGTGCGTTGGTTGTGCAAAAACTGTGTAGGGCACTTTGCATGCTCTGCAGTAGTTGCTAGAAGAAGAGTAATCCACGAAATTGTTGCCAAACATGGGCACAGGAACTTGGGGTCACTCAGGCTTCTTTTCAGGCTGAAAAGGCCTTCTTGTAGGGGACTGTCTAGGTTGAAATGGTGGCTGATTTGCAGGAACAACTTGCTGATTTTGTAATTTTTTCTCTAATCAGGACATTTTATTACTCAGATCCTGTAACAAATCATCAAAACTTGCAGGTACTTCATTATTTTCAGTGCCCATCCCTTTTTTGGGTTCTTGGAATGTTCGATCAAATAATCTGGAGGAATGAGCTCGGACTTTCTTATCTGCCAGAAGGTTTTTCTTGATCTCAAGAGCAGCATCCAAAGCGTCATCTAGATGTTTGAACCACTGGACTGTTATTTCCATATTTCTGAAAAGCAATTCCTTGCAAAGTTGTACTTCTTGGAACTTATCCAGTATAAGCATATTCCATAACCCTTCTTCTCTTCTCTTACTACAGTGTGGTTCTGGACCTATCTTTTACTGTCCGTTTTGCTTCTTGGTGCTTCATTGACTGAAAGGGTGTTACAGTATAAGTGCTAGCCCCCTGTTCTGCTTGTTCACTTCTGATGGATTGTACATCCTGTGCTTTTGATCTCTGCTCACTCTCCTCCAGGTTCTTCATGATGTCCACCCCTCAAGCTAGGAGTGAAGGTGTATTTCAGTTCGAAAGTTTGATCCTTTCTCTTTCAATGTTTGGTCTGCAAAATTGAATGTACATACAACGTTCTCTTCTTTTGCAGAGGTGTTACTTCAATCACTTTATGTTTGGACCTGCACTCTGGACTGTTTTGTATTATGTAAGATTCGATCTAAAAGTGAAAGCAGAGCATCACTTCCCTTTTTCTTCTATCTTGTTCTGTGAATAAAGTCATATAGCCTGCTTTTGGATCCAAACAACCCTAATGGACAGTTCAAGTCTAGAACTTGTTGCCTGCATATCTCATTCTAAGAATGCGTAGAAGTCTTACTCTTTTAACTGGGTCTCTTGTTATATATTCCTATTTCCATATTTTTGAGAAAACACTGCTTCTTTGAAAGTTCTTCGTGGAACTTATCCAATATCGGTCTCTTCTGCATACTGGGTCTCTTTTTATATATTCCTATTTCCATATTTTTGAGAAAACACCGCTTCTTGTAAAGTTATTCTTCGTGGAACTTATCTAATATTGGTCTCTTCTGCAATCTTTATCTAACTGCTGTGATTTGAAAGCTGCTTTGTGCCATTGTGGATACCAAGGCTCGAGTGATCCCTAAGGTGTCATGAGGTGTCAAACTTATATTGACTATAGATGTTTCTGTGCTGTTTCCTCTTCACTGCATCTAAGTTAATGTGGATATTTGACTCGGTAGCATTATTTTTCACATCTTGCTGGCTTTATTCCTCTTGGCATATGTCCATGTTACTATGTTCCTCTGTTTTAAAAAACGGCCGGCTCAACTCCGACCAGGCCTGGTTGACCGAGCCATTAGGCTGGCCGGTCCGACCAGGCAGAAAACCAGCTAGGTTGGCCGGCTTGTTACCGAGCCGGCCGGTTTTTGTAATGACTCGGCCGGCTTGGTAACAAGCCGGTCAACCAGGCCGAGCCCGAGTCAACCAGGCCGAGCCAAAACAGCCGGCCGGTGGGCCCAAAAAATGCGATTTTGTGGACTTCAAATTGGATTTTAATCGACTGTTAGGTTTGTTTTAGGTTGTCTAAGCCCTCCCCATGCTATTTAACTAACCCAACCCCTCTATTGAACTTTCACCATCCTTGACCTGACATGAAAATGCAACAGGGGTTTGTTTTATAGGGAGCAAACAGTATAGAAAAACTAAATATAGCAACATAAGTCATAAACAAATCCTAACTGCAATTGTTGAAAAATTGTTGCAAACCTTTCTATAACAAGGACAGAAGAAGCATCTCATGAGTAAATGCATCTCATATAAAAAAAAACAAGTCACGGTTTTAAAAACTTGTAGGCTATACTAGCAACTCAATTTCCTTCCTCTGTGCAACTACTGTAACAGTTTTCACCACAAGAACTGCATCTCATGCCCCTATAAGCATTCTCAATAATACTGCAAAACAGAAATATTTGTTGATGCAGTTTGACTCAGTTCCAAACAGGACACAGTTAAGCACTGGAAAGATGCATCATTCCCAATAACACTTCTTTGTACTAAAGTCCTTTAGAATTACAAATCCCTGATTTTAAACCTGGAGACACCATTACAGCATGAGATGTCATACCACTACCACATTAGTGCCATAAAGAGGAATGCTGATGAACATCTGGAGAACCTAAAATGAAGATTGAAAACAGCTGGGCTTAACAAAATTTATTTGAAGCCTATCAAATAAATGTTAAAATTGTTGTCTAACAAGCAAATTTTTGAACAGTAACAATTATATTTGAATTAAAAAAAAATATTGGAGGCTGCAGCCATATCATTCAGCCTGACAGCACAAATATGGAAGAAAAATTCTGTCCTCTTGTCCTTGCAACTTCATAACAAAGTTTGGTGGACAGAAGACACTTCCCTTCCCAAGCCTTTTGATCTGACAGACAAAACAAATTGCATACTGCTTGATGAATTCACTATCTAGAAAGATAGATTAAATGAATGCACAACCATTTCAACAGATTTCACCTAAAAATGCACCTCATGCTCCAATAAGCATTTTAGATAATACCTCAAAACAGAAATATTTGTAATTTGACTCAATTCTGAACATATCACAATCAAGTTAATATGGACAGTTAGGCACTGGAAAGTGGAAACATACATCAATCCAAATAAAAGCTGAAGTTCTTTACAGTTATAGGTCCCTTTGTTTTAAATCTGCAGACACCATTAGAATATGAGATGCCTTACACCATTACCAGATTAATGCCATCTTTAAATTTATGTTTTTGTACAAAAAAATTAATATTTAATGTATTTTTTACAAAAACCGAGTTATTGAAACCGAGTCGACCGAGTCATTACCGATTCGGAGTCATTACCTCGGCTTGGTAGCTGACCGATTCTGTTTTTTAAAACATTGCTATGTTCACTCATATCTTTGACACAGTGGCTGACATTTCATTTGGACACAGCTCAAATATCCCTTATTTGCAGCAGTGTTTGGGCATCTTTAGTCTGTGGTTATGGCTTATTGAAATTTGAAACATGTTACATTAGCATTTGTTTTTCAAGTTCGTTGCATCATCATGGATCTCTGAGATTCCAAATTTGGTGCTTGCATCTTACCTGAAGAATCAAATTTGATTGAAAGACCATTCTTTGTTATGAACTTGTCATAGAACATTTTAAACTGCTGCTTCGAAGTAGATATATTTACGCTGTACGTATCTGTTCTTATTTCTCATTAAAAGGGTGCCACTACACGGTCCTACAATTATACGAGTTTGGGATGTTAGAAAGCGTACTCAAACCAAGGCTAAAATTTGGTTTTGCTGTTCTCTAGCCTTATACCATTGCACTGGTCAATATGTTGTTTAGAGTTAGATGATCAGTGTGTTTCTTATGTAGATACTTAATCAAGTTTTTCTTTTCTAGTGGTGATAATTGCTACATGTGCAGGCAAAAGAGGCAGGCAGCACACGTTTCTGCATGGGTGCTGCATGGCGGGATACCGTGGGTAGGAAGACAAACTTTAATCAAATTCTTAACTATGTGAAAGAAATCAGGTTTCCTTCAAAACCCAAGAACATGTGTACGCTTTGTATTAAATCATATATTGAGCTATGAAGTGTTAATTGTTATAGTTATCGAGTCATTAATTCTATGGTGGGTTGATTTGGCATGTTTTGAACTTTTGATTGAGTTACTTTATGTGTGGTCATTGCTGGTGAGTGATGTTGTTTACTCTGTTGTTTCACGTAGAAGACATTCTTCTCACAAGTTAAATGGAAAAAGATGCCAAACATGCGGGGATTATATTCAGTTTTGTTTGTGAATCTACTTTAGAGGAAGGGAGTTATTTGGGAAAATTGGATGTTAAGACTAGCAGGGAGATTTCAAATAACATTTGACTTAAGGGTTTGTTGGTCCAAGTGTTTCAAACATCGGTGATATATCAGGATGCACTCTGTTAAACAATATTGTCCCTGGGAAAAATTGTGATTTTTTGAAAATTGAGATTTTGAATATATTGTGATACTTCCAAAAAATCACGATATTTTGCCAGAAATTTGCAGGTCAATGAAAAAAATTGCTGGGTCTACTCCAATTCTTTGATTCATTTTGAGAAGTGGAAGCAGAAGATTGAGAGCAAAGGAGAAATTCACCATCTTGAATCGAGCCAAGGAGGTGAAATTGAGTGTTATCATTGCTGTTAACAGATTTATTGTGATGTGGGGATTGATTCCTGTTGTTGCTGCCTTGCACACACACCTAAGTTAGTGAGAAAAACCCTTAACCCCGCAAGGTGTGGTTGGTGGCAAAACCAAGAGATGGGGCTGTCACCTATTCCCAACTATCTCTGTTTAAGCTCTCTCCTAGGCAAGCTAAGGAGGGTGTTCCCTAAATGAAAAGCTAAGTTAAACAGGTGATGTAAGGTTTCTAGGAGATGTCAAGATTAATTTGGATTACTTGAGATTATGAACAAATATGATGAGCAATATGAAATGAAATATACTTCAATAACCATCAACACGTAAATCGAAGATGAGCATATAAGGCTAGTGCTTTTAATATTGCTTTAAAATAAATAAGTCTTGCTCTAAAATGAAATGTTTCAATGTGAAACACAAGTAACCCTGTCAATCAAGAAGATATTAGCAAGATTTATAATTGCTTCGAAGAAATGCTTTCAAAGTATAATCATTCACAATACTAGAGCATGGAAGGAGGCAAATAAAATTACTTGCAACATGAAACAAGCTAAAACTTCACTTTGCAAAATGAACAATATGGTACTTGCCAAAGTGAAATAATCAATTCAAAACATTTTCATCAGGACAAGTATATAAATAATTTGAAAGTAAAATAGCTTGAAAAGTAAAGTATGTTAATATGAAATGCACTTAACTAAGGTTAGATGCAATTATCTTGGTTAATTTTAAGCTAGATGCCTAATCTAAGTGAGAGATCTTCCTTTTGAACTCTTGCCAAAGGGTAAAAATTGGGGTGACTGTAAGAAAGAGGGGCTAAGGAGATGATGGTGTCGTTAATGATACCTTTCACCCCAATCTTACGAGCCAACATGTGCCTTCATTCCAACAAGGGGACAAGCCACCTCCATAACTGCAGGGTCACACACTCTTTACCTTACTTCATACCGATTGGAAGAATTTTCCGAGAAAGTCTTTTCCCTATAATGTCTATCAACCAAGCTTATGCTTGGAGGTAAATTAGAAATGCAAGCTAATCTAAAATGCTTAAATGAAATGCAAGTAAGTTTTCCCAAAGAAATACTAAATTTGCAATGGTTCAAAGTAAGGAAATGGTGCTCAACAATATATTGCAAATATAACTTTCAAATGAAGATTAGCTTTTAAGTAAATTGGAATGATGCAATCAATTTGCTTGAGAAACAAAGTTGTTTCAAGTAGACAATAGAATGCTCCAATACTCAAGATAACAATGTAGCATTTAGAAATGAAGCATGAACTCAAGTATACATGAAACAATTTGTTACAATAAATGGAAATGAATTAGTAAACAAAATTGAAGTTTGCTAGAAATTGAAATGCTTGCATATGAAGAGCAGATGGTTCAAAGTAAAGTGCTTGTAGCTCAAAACAATATATAAAATAGAGAATGAAAAGCCTTAAGTTGAATTGCAGCAAAATTATCTAAACAAAATAAAATGTGATGAGCGAGGTTGAGTAAATTTTAAGCATGCAATTATAATGGAAACCAAGAGAATGCAAAAGTTAATCCACCCACATGTTTCTTTCCCTAAATGGAGAGAAGGGATGCCATGGGTAAAACCCAAGCTTCCACAAGAAAAATAGATCTTTTATTAGTTTTTGACAAAGAGTAGAAGACCAATGTGGGTTCTTCAGTGAACTTGCTAAAGAGTGGGATGATTCCGCCAAGAATTTCCCCTCACGTTTGAGGCTTCATCCAAGAGATGTCTCTACACAATTTCAAATACACATTAGATCCACATGGGTTAAAAGAAATACAATGATAAAGAGATCTTAGAGATTATTCAAAATCAAATAAATCTCTCTATCTAGAGCAAATTCTCAAAACCAAATGCCAATGTGAGATAACTACACATTAACAAATCTCTAAAAGCAATATGGAAATCATGGACATAATAACATAAGTAGAAACATGAAGCACAATGATCAAAATATTACCATGCTCAAGAAGAGCAACACCTCATAAGTGAACCCCAAAGTCTTTTATTGCAATAGAACATAAGTGTATATAAGAGCAAAGATTCCCCAAGCACAATAGCTCGTTTTCAATGGATACAGAGTGAGAGCCCATGGCTATATTATATAGCACTCTGGGAGTTAATCCCAAGACAAATGGTGACAATCCCAAAGCAAATGGGTGACAATCCCAATGCTCCTTCATGCAAATTTGATTTTTCCAAGTGGCATAAAAAATCCCTCAAGAAAAATCAAATTCCATGATGAAATGACAAGTGTAGAAGGGTAGAGACCCATGTGGGGACAATTTCCCCCAAAATATCTGCCAAATATTCTACCAAATTCCTCCCTATTGTGCATTAACTCCACAAATTCGAATTTTCAAAGTAAACAACTTCCTCATTTATTGTCAGAAATTCGATTTCCTTGAGTGGGCTATGTATTTATGATGCAAGGTGCCAAATAATCCTCCACTTGTCCTTTGATTCATTCCTTTGACTTAGATAATTTCCAAGTCATTTACATGTCATTTTGTCACATGGAGCTATTTGTTTTTCTCCATTTAATTTATTGCCAAATTTCCCACTAAACTTAGGAAAAGAGGGTTTTGAGGGGCTAGAATACATTTTTAACCCCTCAAAGTTTGTCATAGTAGAAAGTTGAAGGTGAGAGGTGTAATTTTGATCACACATACCCCATACAACTTCTCTAGACATCACTTATTACATTTCACATACTAAATTTATTCCAATTTCCACCCTGCGAGAAATTTTAAAAATTAAAAGATGACCCCTAGACCTAATAAAATTCCACGATTTTTTTTGTGTGATCTAGTATGGTAATGTACAATGACCCTAGACACTAGGACTAACCCAAGGCCTTACCATCAAGTCGCACTCAGGCTTTGGGGTTATGCTTGGAGGAAAAAAACTCAATTAATTATTAAGTCCTCGTAAGGATATGATAATTAACTAAGTGAAAAAACCTCCTAGAGTAAACTCACTTGATGACAAGGTCCCAAGTTATCTAGGCCTGTTACATGACTCAACTCCTCATACTAGTATCACTTTTACATTGCCCTTGCAGGGCTTGTGGAATTTGAGTACAACAGAAAAAGATGAGAAGATGAAGCTAGAGTTTAAAAACTCCAATGATAATAAAAATTCTGATGTAACATTGAGCCCTTTGACATTTCCTTAGGCATGGAGTCTTAAAAAAAATCTCTAGTTGCCACTCGAATGGTCAACAATTCCCATCTGTTGTGGGGAATTAATGGAAATTGTGCAAAATGGCCCGCAAAGGGGTCTACTGCAACATACTTGGCCCCATAACTCTAATTAAAGATGTGGGTTATGCATACTTGATCTCCTTGGTCACCTTAAGGAAGTGAGGTTATCAGATTTCCTTTTTTTGCAATAAACTTGAAACTTATTTCTAAGACTACAATTATATTTTGCTTGTCGGGAGCTTCCCAACAATATAAATTTTACCCAAAACTAAGCTTTGGTAAAGAAGTTATGCCCATTGAAAGATTTGCCCCTCCTAGGGGCCACATCATCCTCTGTAGAGCCATGGGTCTTTACCTCACTGGCTGATGTTTGCTAGCCTAGCCTGCTGGCAGGTATATCGACCATTGAACCCTCAGGCTTGGCTTTCAAGGATTAAACTCACTTCTCTCTTTTCTACCCAAGCTGATATTGGGTCGTTAGCTAACAGACTTACCTTCCCATTTTCTATCTTGTCTATATTCCAGGCCCTTGGGAACACAAAATTGAACTCATCCATTCCTCAGGTCGACCTGATAATAGATTGCCCCTTGATGATGACCACCGTCCAACATTTGTCGTTCCGTCTATCGGCTCCTCAGGCCCTAGCCATTGGGACATACCTTGCTTTTGCAATTCTAGAATCAACTGATAGTTGACACTACACATGCCTATAAGTTGATAGCTTGATATGTTGATAGGTCGATAGCTCGACATGGCGACACCTTAACATTCATGTCATTACAGCTTGGGCGCCACCTGGCTGCCACCACAACAATGCTATGCACTTTGATGCACGTCATCCGACCACATAGACATGCCATGCTAGCACCACATTAACATGTCACGTCATCAAGACCTGCTTCGTGCCATGTCACTCGCTACATGGCAGACATGTGGCAGCTTTGTTCCATGTCAGGTCTTCTATTGGGCTTCGGTGGTATTGTTAAGAAATCCTTATAGATAGGCTTCGTTCTCTCAATGCTCAAGAATTGACGATCGATAACTTATCTTTGTCTGTAACCTGCTAAATCACTCTTGTCTGATAACATGTCGGGTTTTGTTTGCATTGGGGGTTTCTACCTGAAGGACTCCATAATCTTCACCTAATCATTGAAAGTCGAAAGGCTGACACTTGATGGCCAAAGGCCCGGTAGAATTTTCGAGCTAGGGTTTCAGATGAGTTTCAATCACAGCTCCAGTTGGCCATGTGACTAGGGGCTTAAGGATAAGGGACTATGGTCTTCAAAATTTCTCTTTTTTTGTTGTTGTGTCAATTCTCAAAGGTTAAAAGGGTCAATCCCTGAGTTCCAATACTTTGGTGCCAAAGGCTGACAAACTTATATACAATGGCCGAAACACGATCCATTAACGTAAAATGGTTTTGTAGTTTGCTAGCATAATGGGTCCATTAGTGTCGAGAAATTTGTGACTGATGCTTGGTTGCAATGCCTGGCCCCCGGTGCTCAATAGACTATTACTTTGGTACTCTGCCAATCCAAACTTATGCTCCCTCTTACGATTATACTCTAGGACATGGCTCCCTTGTCGCCCACACAATGAGGGGCTAAGGCTAGGGATCCCTGAATTGTTAAAATATCCTAAAACTAGCTATCTAAGCAAACATATCCGATCTAGTTACTTGATAGAATTATTAACTTTTGCATGCAGCGAAAAATGATAAAAGCAATCACACACAGTGCACAAATATTTCTGCCTTACTATATCAGGTCATCATTCAAAATTATCTTTAGAACTTACAAGAGCTCTCTTACAGGGAAAAATGGCTTTGAGAAATTAATCAAATGAACAACAAAGCTGAAAATTACAGTTTGCACAGAAATTGAGGCAACCTGGCTTCCAATCTGTATGACGACATGAAATCCGTATGGATGGATGTACGACCTGCTTTGATGGGTTGTATTGCTGATCTTTTCCTTGCTGCTGACTGGATGTCGGTCCTTGCTGAAGGTTGGTTGCCTTCTCCTTGCTAAACTACTATTGAAATCCTCACCAATGGTTGAAAATCAGATCTCTAATTTTCTCCTTCACTCACATGACTTTTGAAATGAATGCTTTGTGTGCCTTTGTTCTTGCCCTCTCTTTCTTTTATAACTCTGACATGAGCCAAAAACCTAATCTTCAATGGTTGAGATCTAACTGTGAGATCAATGGCTCTCTTTTAATCAAATTATTAAGTGACCCACTTTAATCAGTTAATTAAAAGTCACTTTAATAAAAAAAGGTTCACTTTATTAATTAATTAATAAAGTGAACTTTCGAAAAAGCATAGGATACTTTTAATGATGTTTCCGAAAAGTAGACACCCTCATTGATCCCTGTCTGAGCTACAAACACTAACAATCGTATCAGTCCAATTGACTGTGACAATTGATTCTTGACGCTGAAAGAGACTTTGACGAGGCAATGAGATGCCAAAATACTTTTGAACTATAGAGATCTTCACCAACCATGAAGGCACCCAAATACTTCATCCTCATTGCTAGTAACCAGTCAAATTCTCAAGTGATTCCAGAAAGGTCACCACACATAGTCTACCTCTTTTGAGGCCTTCAAGCCTCTTCTTCCAACTAAGAAAACCTTACAACTGATCATCAGTCCAAATAGGTATAGATAATAGTTGCTAAATCCTCCATCTGGCGTAGTAAAGGCAAAACATCTTCACCCAAAGGCCACCTTATGCTCTTTAATAGATTAATAAGAAGCTCAAGAGTTATTGACTGAACTCTATAACACTTATCATTAGATCTTTTGAGAAGACTCTTTCCCCTTGAATCCTCCTTTTTTAATCAAGACATCTATTCATGTCTCTAAGCCCATATCATCTACAAGGCTCTTTGATCACTTCAACATGCCTCGAGCTTCTCCAGTCTGTCTAATAACAGACCATGGACATTAGCCATACCTAGGCTATAGGTCTATCAATCCCATGCTCAAGGTCAACACAAGAGAAAATTAAAGGTTGTTTAGCAGGGATATGAATACTATGCAACCATTACACTCAGATCTACTAATTCTCATCATAATGCATCATATAGACCATATTGTCCATTTAACAGACAAGCACATAATCATAAAACATTTCTTCAATCATCTTTTCTTTCTTATTAACATGGTTTACATTACAAAGATAAAGGCCATAAGGTACTTGTTTGATCTAGTTCATTAGTTGTTTGCAACTGATGAAAGGTGAACCACGTTCCACACCACCATAGGCTGAATTACACTGCAATCTATCTTGCAGTTGGCCACCCCCGAGCCAGACCATGAAGCCACGAGGGAAGTTCTTGTTGAAAATAGTAACTAGGTTCGGTCTTCCTAATTATCATTGTACTTGTATCATTATGTATTTTATGTAAAAAGGAGAAAAAGAGGAAAAACAATTCTTATTATTATTATTATTTCATTTGCTAAGCATGTTCTTCATGCTTCTGGGATTTATTGAGTCAGAGTCAAAGTCCTATTTGGACCTCGTGTAAATAAAAAGAAAAAAAGAATTTTTAAAAATGTAAATTTTGGGTCAACTAACCTAAAGAAGCCAAGTCAACCCTCCAAGATGACAAGTCGGCTCAATGAAGGGATGTGCCTTTTCTCACATAGGAACAACTATATATTGGCATACGTCCACCTCCGAAAGGGTAAACAATTCTATGTTTTTTCTATGACAAGTTCTGAGGCAAGGGCATGCGATGTTCAGAGGCCACTTTTATGAAAAAGACATGTGATTTTCCTGGCAGTTGACTTGCGAGCTTTCTATGAAAGAGAATTGAAACTAATGCGAATTTGTAATGGAAAAAGACATGAGCTTCCTATGGCATAAGAGTTGGAATTGATGCTTGTTTCTATGATTGAGATTGATGATATTTCTTGTAATTTGGAGGGCTTGACTTGGCTTCTTGAATTCATGGTCTTTGGTCCTGGATTTCTCACTTTGATTTGATTCTATAAGAGGAACTTTTTGGGTTTTCCCCCTTGTGGGGTTTTGTCCTTGGCTTGGAGAGCCTACATCTTTGTGTTATTCATGCTTTTATATTATGGTAATTTCTTGATGAAAGAAGAAAAACATAATAATAAAGATGCCAACAAATTCACGAGTAATTATCATGCAAAGAGAAATCAACCCTAATTTATAAGAACTTTGATTTCTCAACAATTCTTACTTGGTGTTATAGGGCGGAATCATGAAGGCCATTCTCCATCAAGTTAACTCATCAGGTTTCTTAGAATCCCACTAAGCCCAGAATTTGCCTAGTTGTTATGGCTGGTTTCTCAACTGCTTTGCAAAGCAAGAACCCCAAAAAGGGAAAATCTCTTCTAGTCTATCAATAGTGTTCCATGGGGACATGTCCCTAGGGTTGGGGACACACTCCCCATGTTTGCTATGCTCCTGGGATAGGAGCACGCCTCTCTCTTTTGGGAAAACCCAGGGAATGCAGGGGGAAATGTGTGCCCAATGCGTGACACACATTTACCGAAAAAGGGTGCTTTTGGGCACCTCTCCTGAAAAAAAAAGGCTGGAGCTTGGGCGCCCCCCCTGAATGCCTAAAAACAATAATTTAAGAGTGGGGTAGTCTATTGTTCAACCCAACGTTGCACGAAGCAGGGACGAAGCGAGGATGTTTTTTGGAAGCGGGGATGCAGAAGCGTCATTTCCCAAAAATCTAGGATGCGAAGCGTCTACTATATATATATATATAATTTTTATATTTTTTGCATTTATATTAAAAAAAACATCCAAAACACCAAATTAGTTGTAAAAGATTTGGAAACATGCATATTTGTACATAAATCAAGATAGATATGGCATCCATTGTACATTAATGATTAATTATTCGAGCATCAACAATCTATAATCTAGATTCTTCTCCTCTTGTCTAGCCTTTGCCTCTACCTCGATTGTCTAGGATATTAGTCAACATTGCCCAATTTTGACCAACCTACCTAATGATTAATCCAAGCCTTAAAATATGGTAGAAAAAACTTAACATGCTTGATCGATGATTTTGACTTGATTGAAAGGGAGTTTTTTGCTAATGACATGACAAAGGAGTTCAACAATTAACACCACCAACACTAGGGTACATATAGGGCTTGGTGCTCATGATTAAATGCCAATCACATACCCTAATACATGATATAATCTAATGAAATGCCACCAGCCTATTGATCCTGAATTCCTGAAAATTGTTAAGTTTGTTGAATTTTGAATAGGGTATGAAATTCTATTTTCTCCATATGAAGTCCGATGAGGTTGGAACCACTCTCAAACATCCTAAGTCATTTCATGGTAATGTTAAAAATTTAAGTAAAAGAATGAAAATGAAAGATAGTAGAGAATGTCACTTTTACTTTAAGAATTTAACATTGCCATGAATTTAACATTACCATGAGAGAGCATCTAGGAAGCATCTAAGGAGCATCAAGGGAGCACCTTTGGAGTATTCAAGAAGCCCCAAGCTAGCTTAAGTCACAAAATATATATATATTTAAAACCCTGTGGAACAACTCATCTCCCTTCAGATTCATATGGAAACGATCATGATGTGTACGGATCCGACCTGGAAACGCCACGTTTCCGTATGCCGATCCGCCATACGAAACGTGGTTCCGGCGTACGGAAACACGGATCGGGGCTAGACAATTCAGATCTGCATTTCCTATGGCGGATCTCGTACGATTCCGTATAGGACGCAGATCGGGCATTGGAGCCGGGGGGGGGGGGGGGGGGAACGTTCCTGCAACACTGGTTCAATCCCTAGGACCCTACTAAAGCTATGTAATTAATGGTAATGTCAAATTCTTAAAGTAAAAGGATGGACCTATTTACTTAAAGTTTTATCATTACCATTAATTGTTTCATGATGTTTGAGAGTGGTTCCAACCTCATTGGATTTCATATGGAGAAAGTAGAATTATACATCACACTCAAAATCCAACAAGCTTAACAATTTTAGGATTTCAATATTGTAGGGCATTACAACGTATCCATGGGATTCTATCATGTATGGGGGTATGAAACTAGCATTTAATCAAGAGCACCAAGCCCTTTATGTACCTCAATGTTGGCGACATTGATTGTTGAACTCCTCTGTCACGACCCTAGTAAAAATGTACCTATCACTCAAATGAAATCTCAATTTGACATGTTAAGCTTTTTCTATCTTATTTTAATGCTTAGAGGGTGATATTGATGATGATGATCCCAATATAGGCAATGATTTTGTTGATATGTAGGTATTTGTTGTAGCATGATTTTTTTTGGACTATAGAGGCCATCTAGATTCTCTTTGTTGATGTATTTTTGGTTGAAAGAATTGCACTTGATGTTATTTTGGTTATGTTCACTCCTACTTGCTATATATATGAGAAACTTTGCTTATTTGCGTATAATGTTTTGGATTCATATAAATGCACATGAATATTTATTTATTTTTTGGTCGACTAGTTTTTGGTCCTGCTTTTTCCCAGTTCCCGATTTTGGGGTTGATTGGTTAAATGACCAGTGTGATTCTGATAACATTGGTTCATTATACATCATTTTCAGTTTTAAATTTTGAGTCTTGACTCTAGATATTGACGACCTCAGGTTGAGTCTTTGACTCGTCACTCTTTACTATTTTTGAGTTTGAGTAATTTCAATTTACTATTCCAGTCTTCAAACTTTAGTATCTATTATTTTGCTTAGTACTAATTACATTATAGAATAATCAATGATGAATTTAAATCAATGTAGATTCTAGAATGATGAATGGTGAATTTAAATCAATGTAGATTCTAGAATGATGAATGATGAATTTGATTAAATGAATACAATATTTTACTATTTCTATTTCAGTGAATTATCTATGATGTATGGATCAAGGTATTTCATTATTGAATTTGAATTCGAATAATGTTTATATACACACACACACACACCTCGACATATTTTGTCCCCCCTAAATTTCGCTAAAATTTTGGGGTGCTCCCACACGTCCCCCCCTCTATGTCTCTCCATTCCTGCATCCCCCCATCCCAATAACTTGGTGGAACATTGACTATCAGTGGTGCAGGGATGAATGCTGCTCTCCTTTATCCACATAGAAGTCAGTATTAGATCTCTCAACTTGTTGAGCCAAGGCATATTGTCATTCACAGTATGGCCACCAAGTGCCTACACAACATAAAGAGAGTCTTTTTCGATGCTCCCCTCCCATGCTTCTCATGCATGGGTTTGACAAGATTTCTCAATAACTGACCATACTGGCCTTGCACAAAACGAAGGAAGTCCTTCACTTAGCCAAGAGTCTCTTGGTGCTTCCCCTGTGTGCTTTTGTGCATAACACAACAAATTCCTCATAAATCCTATTGGCCCTCTAGCTCAGGTCAAGGTCTCAAACAATGACGTCTCTCATAATGAGGTAGACTATCCTTCACTTAGCCAAGAGTCTCTTGGTGCTTCCCCCGTGTGCTTTTGTGCATAACACAACAAATTCCTCATAAATCCTATTGGCCCTCTAGCTCAGGGCAAGGACTCAAACAATGACCTCTCTCACAATGAGGTAGACTCAATCACGCATAGAGTTTTTCGTTAGTTCCCATGAGAGCCTTCTCTCATCTCTCTACTATGCCCTTCTTCTCTTCTGCACTCTTTGCTTCCATAGGTGCATTCCTCCATGAATGCTCCTTGTCGATTGCTTATGCTTTAGGTACAACTACCCACTCACGCTTCTTCCTTTGAATGTTCCTTCTCCTTCGTGTGCACGTGTGCTTCTTGCACACATTTCTTGGTCCGCCCTCAGTCTGTCTTTGTTCCTTAATGGGTTTCTTATAAGGTTTTCCCATGTTGTCTAGTGGTATGTTGTCCATACCTTGTATTTGATAGTTAGGGTACAACCCCACTAACATAAATATTGAAGTTACTTCCACACCTTGCCATCAAATATTTTCTTGGGGAAAGTTTGACAATGGCACAACCAACAATTCATTCTCAATGATTAATTGACCATGTCCCCTTTGTTGGCTTCCCTCCTCCTCATGGCTTCCCATGTTCCGTATCAAGGCTTCACCTCTTCATCAGTAGCTATTAAATTATAATTACATTTATTTCAAGTCTTTTGGACCTCTTAATTTTATATGCCCATACAAGGATCAATACATAATTAATTATGATTATAATATGGGTGGGGGATTAAAAAGGCTAGGAAGTTGCAATCCCCTTCCCCTTAAAGGAACATCGTTCTTGGTGTTCACTTTCTTTCAGGTGTCATCGTCAACAACATTACACCACCTCCACGTCAAGGTCTTTTTTTCACTGCTGCAATGTTCCTCAATGCTTCCTCATTTGCATCAACAACATGGTCCTCTTCATCCATTCTTCCTTGTCATTATGTCAACATTGTCTGGCCACCTCTAGACCTTTGACATTCCTACAACACTTATTAGTGAACATGCATATTATAATCTTTCTTTATGCATAAGCATTTGCCTAAATTTTCACAAATCTGGATAGAATATTTATTCAACCATAATACTTGTCTGGGTGCCACAGATAACAAGTTCAACTCACTTGTTGCATCAGACACACCCATCCACACTCCCGATTCGATGAGTGTGTGACAAGTCTCCTCTTTCTAATAGTCACTTGCATATCAGGGTCTAGGCAATCCCTTTCCTTGGACGATCTACCTGACCAAGATTTTCCTTCATAGGAATAGTGACGGAACTGTTAGTCTTACAGCCACAACATCTTGCCGGTTTGCTCCTAACATGATTTGCTTGTACTGGGTCTAGTGTCACTTTAGTGGCTTTATTCTTGGACTCTCTGCTTCACACCCTTTATCTACCCTTCTTGGATGATTCATTGTTTCACTTGTATCAAAACATTCAGTGTACATGAGATATACTCACAAGAATTTCAATTGGAAATTTTATTTGCTAAATTTGCTTCATACATAAATCAAGTCCCACAAACACGTGACTCTTCTCATATTGCTTGGCTATTTGTTGGTGGTGATATTTTCAGTTTTCATTTTGGGCTTACATCCCATGCCATAGCCAAGGCACTCTACACCTGTAATCTGTGTTCTTATTTAATTGCAACATGTTAGTTTCTTAGGCATAAAACTTCCTTTCAATATATCCTTTACAACAACCACACAATTTGTTTCAAGCACATAATCAATCATTTAATCATGTTTAGCTGCATACCAAAAAAATTAATGGAAATATAATTGCACTACATAATTATTCCATATCAACACACTCATTTTAAGAAGATATTCATATGGCAATCAGACTTTTCAAGTCAACAACTAAAATTGCTCGAGGCCAAGATTTTCATTTTTCACTCTCTCTTTCACATACAAAATTCAAGATTTTTACTCTTGAGTGATTGAGTCAGGGCCTATTAATATAGAACAATATGGCCACCATGGTCTACACAACACAGAAAGGGAGCCCTTCATTGGTCTTGCAGTTCCTTGGTGCTTCTCCTTTGTTTATCAATGCTTTATTGTCTAAACAAAACAAAACAAACATCGCAAAAAAAGGGGGCCCTTCATTGATCTAATAGTCCCTCAACGCTTCTCCTTTGTTTATCAGTGTCGAAGTGCTAGAACAAAAAAATTACACAGTCCAAAAAGGGGGCCCTTTATTGTTCTAGTAGTCCCTCGGTGCCTCTCCTTTGTTTATCAGTGGCTCAGTGCACCCTTGATTCAGATTGAAGGCTTCCTCACCGACTTCCTTATTCAACTTATTTAGATTAAAACCCCAAACAAGTTTGTAGTGACTTGTAAGGCTTTTTGATCTCCTTATGTTCAAAGTCACTGTGACAACCTCTCGTGTGGTTAAGATTTCGTTTCCACAGGCTTCATAGTTTCACAAGCCCACACTTTCTTTAGATAATCCATTATTACTCTCTTTGATTTGCGAGTGTAACACAAACCTATTTGAATGCGTTCCATCAAGAAAAATCATAGAAATTTCTAAGATTTTACCAAATCGTACATATTTCTATTGTTTTACCAAATCATACATATTTTTAATATTTTACTAAATCTTATATGCTGGCAACCCTATGTTTTAACCATACTTGTCTTGGATATTCATAACTCGTGCATTTAGTCATCATTCATATCATTAAAGGTACAACTCAATGTTGAAGGAATTCTTAACCATTCCTTCAAATTACCTACTGTTGTAGTATTGCTGACTTCGATACTTACATGGATGCCATCACCACATATAATCAAATGATGATTCTTTAGGAAGTCCATTTGGGCCCTTCTCTAGCTTGCATTCAATGTTGCATGAAACGCCCCTGCCCCCAAGGATCCAAACTAGGAATCGTGTCCCGTAGGGTTTCGTGGTGGATCTGCTGCCGGATCCGCGGTTCGGAATTTCGGAACCGCGCATTGGGCCAGCGAAGATGGTTCTTGGAATTTCGGAACTGTGTTGGCTCGATCCGTGGTTTTGGATTTCCGAACTGCAGATCTGACGACGGATCCTCCCTGGATCCGCGGCAGATCAGGCATGGATCTGTACAGATCCCAAGCGGATCCGAAGGGAGACGGGCGGTTCCACAGGGTTCTAAATATTTTATTTTTATTTTTCTTTGACATAAGTTGGGTTGGGGCTTCTCGGACACGACACTCCCAAGGTGCTTCCTTGATGCTTCTTAGATGCTCCCTCATGGTAATGTTAAATTCTTAAAGTAAAAGTATCCTTTTACTTAAATTTTTAACATTACCATGAAATGACTCAGGATGTTTGAGAGTGGTTCCAGCCTCATCGAACTTCATATGGAGAAAATAGAATTTCATATCCTATTCAAAATTCAACAGACTTAACAATTTTAAGGTATTTAGGATCAATGGGATTGTGGCATTTCATTGGATTATATCATGTCAGAGGGTATGTGATTAACATTTAATCAAGGGCACCAAGCCCTATATGTACCCTAGTGTTGGTGGTGTTAATTGTTGAACTTCTTTGTCATGTCCTTATTAAAAAATTACCTTTCAATCAAGTCAAAATCATCGATCAAGCATGTTAAGCTTTTTCTACCATATTTTAAGGCTTGGATTAGGTAGTTTGATCAAAATTGGGCAATGTTTACTAATATCCCTAGATAATCGAGGTAGAGGCAAAGGCTAGACAAGAGGAGAATAATCTATATTCTAGATGGTTGATGCTCGAATAATTAATCAGATGCCATATCTATCTTGATTTATGTACAAATAGGCATGTTTCCATATCTTCTACAACTAATTTGGTATTTTGGATGTTTTTTGAATATAAATGCAAAAAAATATTATATATATATATATATATATATATATATATATATATATATGGTAGACACTTCCAAGATGCTTCGCTCCGTAGATTTTTGGGAAATGACACTCCCGCGTCCCCACTTCCAAAAAACGTCCTTGCTTCATGCAACATTGCTTGCATTCTCTTGTCGTCATCCTCAAGGTTCTTTGTACAGCCGAAGCCACTTCCTTGCCTCAAATCCCATTTCTATAAGTGGTCTTTTAATATCAAATTCCTAAGAATTTTGTGACAAACAATTTCATCCATTCATCAAATGTTAGCTAAATTAATCTTAAACATATGCTTCAACAATTTTAGTCAGCAAGCATTTTAGTTTGTTTACAAGCATTAAATATTCATTTGAATAGTGCAATTGTACATTCATATATTAACAACAAATCAAGCATGCTCAAGCTTATGATACTTTACAATTCAACATTTTTCAAAAGAAGGGCATAGTAGTCAACACAAAAATCATTTCAAGGGAGCAACTCCACTTTCTCAATCTTTACACAACTTGGTAACTCCACGTTCCAACTATTCACATTAACCCAATCAAGGCTTTCTTGGATGATTTCTAATTATCCAAATCTACCCTCATAATGCAATTGTGCATTCAACTCAACAAGGGAAAATTTTCAAGTGCATCCAAAACTCCAACATATTAAACATATGCAACAAATTTTATTAAATTTCTCCCATAATTTTCCACAGGCTTGATAGGCCAAGTTACTTCTTGTAGTAGCCCAAGGTCCCTCCCCGTTGCACTCCTATGCATACAAGTTGTTTTAAAACATCGGCTACACCAATATATTATCTTTTATGTATCAATCAAGCATTCTCAGGCCTTTATACTTTTAGCATTCCAACATTTTTTATCTTTAACAAAATATCGGTATGGAAGAATGTCGAGGGTTTTCCCTTTTTAATTCCTTTGCGTAGCTTGGAATTCACAGCAATGATGCTTCATTTCCCTTGAGCAATTACTGTCATATGGGCTTGCCATTTCCTCCTAGATTCAACACATCATTCTATTAATATAGATACATCACACGACCAAATTAGCATTTAACATGTTAGCCTTGTGCAATTAGATTATAGCTAGTAAATCAAAACTACTCTAATAGTGTGAGAGTAGTTAGGTATTATATTCATCATTTTGTAACTCTATTTCTTCAATTGAAGCTTTCGGGTAGTCCATCCATATGTGACTAGACTAGCATGCAACTCCTTAGTTGCAATGTCTAGTAGTCCTTGAGATGATCTCAGTTTCACGAGTTAGTACCAACTCTATCATTTCAATTGCTTATCCATTTCATGTGAATATTCATGAACATGCATTTAAACAATGCCCCGATCATGCACATTAACATGCTTGTGCATCATCTACACCCTTCTCATTATTCATGTACATCTAATAATACAACAATAACCTTCCTTATGAGAGCTTACAACCCATTCAAATGACAGGTCTCATAGGCCTAGGCATAACATGTTGTCTTGTTTCATATGACAACAAACAACAAGAAATCACGCTAGTACTAGCTGTTGATTTACTTGCCGTTCATGTATTCATATCATTGTTGATAGTAAAATTTTATTAAGGGAATTCTTACCTAATCTCCTCTCAGTACTATGTGCATACTAAAACCATACTTGCATGGTTGTTAACAACTATTGTATGCTACTTGATCAACTAGTGTATCAGGGAGTGTTCTTGCTTATCTCTTTACCAATCTCTTGATTAATAATTTATTCTGCATAGACTTGTCTCGACAAGACTACATGCAACATCTTCATTAGCTTCTCTAGCCACACGGTCAACTTATTCCTGTTTACATGTTTATCATTAATCTAGGGTTAATAATTATAATCATGTTACGATAGTAGACTATTTCAAGTCTTCATTCATGCTATATGTATGTTCATTCATTAGTTTATGCATTCGCCATTCTTTTATGCATGATATGTTGTGTGCCTATGCATTCTTGGCTATCCAGTCTCACAATTTTATCACGTCCATGCCCTTATTTTTTAGCATGCAATAAACCCTTTCAAAACTTTGAGGGAAAACATTCAAAAGAGCAAGAGGTAGGTTGAGAAATTACCCCCTCATAACTATGTTTGTATCACTTGGCCATGCATTTCTGCAATTATCATTTATTGAGTTGTTCAAGGGATGTCTAGTCAACATCTCGATTGCATTTTCTTCCACAACTTGGCAATCAACATCCACCGAGTTTCCTCATTTACTGCGTCTTGAATAGCTTTATCTCAATCTCTTAACAAATATTTGCTACATACGTCTGTTGTCGCACAGATTGTTCAGGGCACCGCGACAACGGTTTAGATTGGGGGCTGTCACCTCTATTCCCAACCTCTCTCCTTAAGCTGTCTCCTTGCAGGCTAAGGGAGGTAGACCCTATTAGAAATGAAGGATAAAACCAGGAGACACAGCTAAAATATCAAATACTTGATAAAATTAACAGGATTTTACAGATCTAGATTAGATTTCATGTTTGATCAGTGCCTTATGGAGTCACACAAAATCCCATTATGCAATTATAAACCAGTAAATGATGACTAACTGCTGCTTATTAAACCACAATTGATCACAATGATATTTTCTTGAGAATGCCACAACCATGAATAACAATATTATGAGAATGCCAGATATTTGAAAGATTTCCGAAAATAAAAATATTCCAATTATAACGCAGCTCGAAAATCAAAATGATCCACAGTCAAACTTAGATAAAAATTTTAAGGCTCAGTTGACCATAGAAAATTCAAAATTTTTTATATTTTTGTATTTTCTAAAAAAATTTTTTAGAGTTTTTTTTGGAATTTTTTTATATTTTTTATTGCTTTTTAAAATTTTAAAACAAATCTAGATCTAAAACCAGTTAAAAAAAATCAAAATTTAAACTCTAAATAAAGCTAAGTTAAAGTTAAATTCCTAAACTAAAACAAACTAAAATTAAAATCTAAAGTTAAACTACATTAAACTAAGTTAAATCTAAAAATGAATTAAAACAAAACTAAATTAACATGAAAAATTATAATTTAAAACTAAATCTAGAACAAATCGAAATCTATTTTAAATCTAAGTCTAAAAAGAAAAATCGAACTAACACTATTAAAAAATGAAAACGACCGAATTAGAATTAAACTACAACTAAAGGGCGCTAAAGAATTACAACTACGCTCGCCTAAAAGTCCAAGTCTGATCGAGTTGAGACTAAACTAAACAAAACGCAACTAAATAACGCATATATATATATATATATATATATATATATATATATATATATATATATATTTATCCTTTGAATGCAATGCGTTTGAATTTATGTCTTTTGCAGGTCGACGTGAAGAGGGCTACGAGGGTTCGGGGCGCGCGGAGGGAGGGGTATGGACGCGAACCCGTTAACGTCGTTTTTTTATGATGCGTTTGTTTGCGGAGTTGCGGGTTTGAAAGATTCGGCCCCAATAGCTTTCGGTTTGTGTGTGCATGTCGATTGGGCCCGAGTACGGACGGCGTGAAGGTACAATGTGAGGAACCGGGACGGAACGGCGGGCGGACGCGGCTAAGGCATAGAATGATGCAGCACGAAAAGGGAAAACGATGGCAGATGGATGGTGGACGGTTCAAATTTAACACTGCGTTTTATTTTTTGTTTCACTTGTTTGCAGGTAGGGCAGTTTGAAAGCTCGATGAGCAGAGGAACTGATTGAGGACGTTGGGCAGAGGATGAATGAAGGACGGCTAGGGCAAAGCTCAAATGGACAGCAGATGAATAACCCAATCAAATTAAAATTTTCCTTTAAAAAAAATTCCTCCCTGCAATCTCAGATTTCAGTGTTCTTCAAATTAAATATCATCCAGATCTGCCACCAACAGTGATTCTGAAACCAGATCTTGCCCACAGTGGCAGCTTTGAGGCCAGATCTGGCCTTTGGAAGCCAGATCTGCCCTAGATCTTTAAAAAAAAATTTCGATTTGAACTTGTAACCTGCAACAATCAGTCAGATCTGAAGACACACACCAAGAAAAAATTAAACCCTCACAGATAAATTACAAATTTACAACTAATTTACAATTTTAAAACCCTCATGGTTAGATCTGAAATCCATTTTAGCTCAATTTTCAGAGATTAAGATTTTAATGAGGCACAAGCCTTAGAAGACCCTGCAAAACCCAAATATCGTAAGATAGACCCGGAATTTAACAAATCAAGAGCTTATCAGATTTATGCTTATTGAGAGTCCGCTGGTCCAACTGAAAACTTCCCCAGACGCTCAAATTTAAAAAAAAATTCCCTGCACACTTAGATGGGATGTGTTCGATAAATTCAAAGAGCAACATGAAGTTAAGATCTTCCTCGGAATGTTTAGAAACTGACGCACAAGGATGCGTATGCAGATTAATCCATGTAGGCCATCAACCATAAAATGCAAGAAACCAAGTAGCAGAGTTCAGAGACAATTCACCACATAAATTTGAGTAGGAACATCAAGATTTGTAACCCCAAAGTCTTTATGCTTTATTCATCAAGAAAAATTCACAAGAGCTTCCAGACAAGTACACGATTCTGAGATCGGATGACTTAAGAATGACAAAGACCTCTAAATTTATAGGACCAGATCTCTAACGGCTAGTTTGAATGATCCTCGTCAAAATAATCTCAACCGTCCAAAAGATTTAATTATCTTTTAATCCGGAGCGTTGAAATTAAAATTTTTGGGGAAAAAACGAATTTATCATTTAATTCAATTTTAATTAACTCAAAAATACTATTTTTGAAGTTCAATTTATATAATTTTTACCATTTTGACTTATTCCTACGAGCCAAAATTCCAATATTTCTTAAAAATATCCAATATTGCCCAGTTTGGAGCTTGCCTCAAAAATCATTTTCAAGGACCACAAATTTTGCCCTTTAAAAGATTTAATCCTGAATTTGGGACCCTAAATTAATTAAATTTAGGTTTGGATTTTATTAATTGATGGAAAATTTAATTAATTGACTAAGAGGGATTGTAATTATTTTTCCAACCTCTTTTTTTGGCTTTGTACTTTTGTATGAAAGGGGGGAAAACCCAATTGTATAGACCCTCAAATAAATACAGTGCGACTCAAAATATGATCTAGTGAATATGGTAGCTCAAAGCTACTTTTGCAAAGGACCTAGGTAAAGAGCACTAGGACTCACTTATCACGATGACAAATTCCACCCTAGCTTTGGGGTGAGACTGGAGGGAAAAACTCTGCCGATCACTTTCGTGAATCAGTGAGACAAAAAACCCTCTAGGATAGAGATCATCAACAACATACTAGGCTTACCTAGGCTATTACATACAACGACGGTCTTACTTAGATCATTTACATCATAAAATGCGGAGAATGGGTTTACATCATTATAAAAACTGCTCGATCGGCGGCAGTAGTGGAATTTGGACTGACCTTTGAATGGCGCAACCACGTCGAACATGACGAATCCCATTTGAAAAAATGGGGGTGTGCTTTGCTATGGGGTAGTTGACGAAGTGTGGTCACACATATCGGCTCTACTTGAGGGACACGTTGCTTCGTTGAAGGGAATGTGAGAATCAAGAATGCGCATCCAAGCAACACACAAGATTACATAAGTAAGCGTCCATCCAAATATCATCATATAACATTAAGCTCACTGAAAAATAGAAGCTCTTCTTTTTATTTATTATTCTATTTAACATGAAAAGTAAATCTACTCTAGCTTTTGCAAAGATGGAAATCGTCTGAAATAACGAGGGTAGGGTTAGAAATACGATACGAGAGGATGCACTGTGGCATCGGATGTGTTCAATATAGTGTATGTGAGCATTTGTCTGCTTTTAGGCAAGTGCTGACTGGGCATGCTTTTTTTCAGGATGTGCCATGTCCAATCTTGCTAATTGTAGGACTACTGTCTTATATGAATGTCTGCTTATTTGCTCTCGACCATCAGAGATGGATCAAACCACTTACTTCTTTTTTTCTTCTTTCTCTTCCTTTGAGTGGGGCTGTGATGTCGACAATGATACCCTTGTAGAATTCCTTGTCCTCATCTTGAAAATGTTTGTACAAAAATACGAAGAGACACTGGATCGTGACCAATATTGTTACGGATATACTCTGTCAATGGTGATACATGAGCTTGGTCTTTCTCAACGACCTTTGAAACCATAGTGATATCTTCCAGTGTGATGAGATGAGAATGGCTTTGGCGAGATAAGAGTCTTATGATGCATTGATGAATCTTCATAATCAAATTTCGAGTGTAAAACATTTGTATATGTAATTTTTCCATTTTTTCCAACCTTTCTACGTATGGAACTCATCTCCCTTGGCATGCCTTACTATTAATTTCGTCGGATTTGCCTCCATATTTTTTTATTTCCAACAAGTGATTTTCCTTCATGGCGGTCATTTCTACGTTGGTGTCTCGTGCTTCCATTTGTCAATCATATGATGCATTATAATGGACAGCATCGATTAGAATCGATTAACTTCTATTATCTTCAACTTTCTGTTTTCACATGACCTATTTATTTCATGTGCATGACTTTCTTCCATGGAGATTATCTTAACTAGAGATTGATTTGGTTAGCTTCCATGTTTTGAATTATTTGCATATGGTGGATTGCACATCGTAATCATACGAAATTTGGTTCCTTAACTTGACTTTCATGATGCTTCTATATGCATGTTATAGTCCATACCAAACAACATTAATTTGATATCTTGACCTTGCCATTCTACTAGCTATGATCCTTTTGATAACGGGACAAGTAGCCTCTTCATGAAGATCATTACAAGCTCTACAATAAGGAGGAACTTCATCCACAAGATTTGCGAACTCAAGTTGATTTGTCGGTCTCTGCTCATAAGATAACCCTCTTTTCTGCAAAGCATTATTATTTCTAGGTTGGGAATTCTGCATTTGAGCCCTTTCCATTTGAACCAACCTAGCCTGTAAGACACTTATTTCCTTAGCATGTTCGGAGATCAATTTCGCTTGATTAAGCTCCATGCTTTCAAGTTTCTGCATCAACTTTTTCATAGGGTCATCATCATCTTCTAAAGGTTCTTTTAACTTAGTATCTGTCAAAGATCTATCAAAATCTGGAGTTTTGGACATTCCAGACGCTTTCTTATCCTTTTCAATCTCCTCAGCTAAAGATTGACAAGCCTTATAATTTGCAGTTTTAGCCCGTCTTAACTCATATGAAGTATCAGAATCAAAAGCATCAATGTAAAAATTCAGAAGAGATCCATCAGGAGGTTTATGAGTTTGAGATATTTCTCTAAGAATACCATTAAATCTCCTGTTAAATTCTTCAGTCGTTTCATTTTCTTTCTTTTTTATGGTACTGATATCTATTACCAAATGCCTATCTTCCCTTTTATCACCATACTTTTCCTTAAAAGCAGTTACAATGGATTCAAAAGTATTGAATGAATTATCAGGCTTTTCCGTAAACCATTCAACAACATCCTCGCCAAAAGTAAGAACAAAAGTTTTCATTTTTACATCATCGAAATTATTATTTGCAACTGCAATTCTATTCCACCAGTTAGTGAAAGCAAACAAATGAGATTTAACACTAACTGCATCATTTCCTTGAAAGATAGGTAATTTATCCAATTGAGGGAGATCATGGGGATAACCCTGAATATTAGCAAAATTACACGGGGCAAAAATATCCATGATATCGTTTTTAAGATTTTAGAAATAGATCTGTGTTCAAGAATAGTCAAAAGGTCCTCAAGAAGCGAACTTCTTGGCAGGAACTCTTGTAAGAAATGAAAGAATTGGAGTCGCCACTTGAACATGAAACTAATTCTAAAACAGGGGAAATAATTGAGAGATAGCAGATGGATATCAGGGGGGGATTCTTGTCTGGGACTAGAAAGATGAAGAAGTGGAGTCGCCACCCAAACAAGAAGCCAACCGAAATGTCCAGGTGCTAAAGATGAAATGATTAGAGATATGACGAAAGATAAGACGATGAAAATATGAAGAGATGAAAGACGCCAGAAAATGTGATCCCTTGTGACAGGCTAATGAATGGCGAAAGAAGATTTGAAGATTATAAAATGTCGTTAAGACCAAGGACAGAAAAACTCTATCCCCAGCAACGGCGCCAAAAAATGTTGTCGCACAGATTGTCTCAGTGTGGCAATCACACAACGTGTTCGACCGGGGGCCGTTACCTTTATCCCCACCCTCTCTTTAAGTCGGCTCTTGTAGGCTAAGGGAGTGGATCCTATTTGAAATGAAGGATAAATCCAGGAGACACAGTCAAGACATCAAATACTTGATAAAATGAACGAGATTCCACAGATCTAAATTAGATTTCACGTTTAAAACCAGTGCCTTATGGAGTCAAACAAGATCCCGTTATGCAATTATAAACAAGTAAGTGACGACTAACTGCTGCTTATTAAAACACGATTGATGATATTCAATGAAGACACTTCAATGATGAAACAATACGATGAAAATGCCAGGATTCCAAATGCTTCAATTACCTCAACTGACAAATATTTCAATTTTATACAATACTTTAAGATAAAATTCTCAAAAAAGTTCATTTGACCATAAAAGATATTTGGAGAATTTTATATTTTTTGTATTTTAAAATTTTATTATTTTATTATTATTTTTGAATCTAAAATTAAAAAATCTAAATCTATTAGTTAAAATCTAAATTCTAAAGTTAAAACTAAAAAAATAAAAATAAAAATAAAACTAAAACAAACTAAAATTAAACTAAATTAAAACTAAGTTAAGTCTAAAGCTAATCACTAAAAATTAAAACTAGAACTATATCAAATTAAAATCTAACAAATTTAAAACTAAAAAATCGAATTACCACTCAAATGTCAACTCCAAACTAAAAAAAGAAACTCAAGACTAAATTTTGTTTTGCACGATATACATATGAATTTAACAAACACATCACTAACCTAATTCAAAATATGAAACCTAAATCTTTAAATCACAAACTATATACACCAAAAAAAAAACGTTGAAACAAAGATCTGAAACTATACACCAATTGAAACACGGGTTTTGTGATTTGATACGTATGCGTTTGTATTACTGTTTGTTTTGCAGGTGCAGGTCAGTCGTAAGGGCTTGGGTAGGGCACGAAATGACAGCGGGCAGAGATGAGCTTGGACGCGAGCGGAAGAAGAGGCTTCGACAGACACAGGCTCGGGTAAAAAAAAAAATCGAGTGCCGGCAAGACAAATGAGTTTGACGTTTAATGCAGGTCGGCTAGTTGACAGCAACGAGGGACGGCGTAAGGGAAAACTTTGAAATGCAGAGATAGCTCGACGGGTTTGAGGACGCGATTTTTTTGTGCTTTTTTATTGCAGTTCGGAGCTTGGGTCGATGATTCATGGAAGTCAGAAGGCAGCAGATCGAACTCAATGGATGGTGGCAGGAGGAAAATGCAGGTTGAGGCAGCGTAAAATGAAGCGTGTAGTGGAGGCAAAGTTATGCAGAGAAAAACCCAGTACGTCCAGTAATTCGATTGTTCCAAACTTCAGATTTTTCAAAGCTTCTTGAAACCAATAATGCCCAGATTTGCCCATAGTGGCAGCTTTGGAAAACAGATCTGCCCTAGATCTTAAAAAAATTTCCGATTTTAATTCCTGAACCTGCAAGAAATAACCAGATCTGAAGATATACGCACCATGAAACAAATAAACCGTCACAGTCCTAAAAAGAATTTACAAATTAACAACTAATTTACAATTTGAAACCCTTATGGTCAGATCTGAATCCGTTTAGCACAATTTTCAGAAGTTTAAAATTTTTAGTGAGAGGCACAAGCCTTCGAAAGCCTGCAAAATCACAAATATCGTAAGATAGACCCGGAAATTTAACAAATAAAGAGCTTATCAGATTTATGTTTATTGGGAGTCGGCTGGTCCAACCGAAGACTTCCCCAGACGCCCAATCTTAAGAAAAAAATTCCCTGCACACTTAGATCCAGATCTTAGATCGATAGAGATTTAAGAAAACAACATGAGACCTTTGCAAAAAAATCAGAATGTTATTTTATAAACCCAGAAAACTGCATAAGATACCTATATGCAGATTAATCCATGAAGGCCATCAACCATAAAATGCAAGAAACCAAGTAGCAAAGTTTAGAGACAATTCACCACATAGATCTGAGAAGGAACATCCAGATTTGTAACCCCAAAGTCTTTATGCTTTATTCCTCAAAAAGTTTACAAGAGCTTCTAAGAGCAAGTGCACGATCCTGAGATCGGATGACCCAATACTGACAAAGACCTCTAAATTTATAGGATAAGATCTCTAACGGCTAGTTTGGATGATCCTCGTCAAAATAATCTCAACCGTCCAAAAGATTTAATTATCTTTTAATCCGGAACGTTGAAATTAAAATTTTTGGGGAAAAAACGAATTTATCATTTAATTCAATTTTAATTAACTCAAAAATATTGTTTTTGAGTTAATTGCCCCAAAATTTTGACCTTGACTTAACCACCAAGGCCCAAGGGTCCAATATTTCTTAAAATTCTCAATATTCCCTTGGCCTGGGGCTGTCAAAATCATTTTCCAAGGACCAACAAATTTTGCCTTTAAAGATTTAATCCTAATTTAGGACCCTAGATTAATTAAATTTCTGGTTTAAGATTTTATTAATTAATTGACCAGAAAATTTAATTAATTGACTAAGAGGGGATTATAATTGTTTTTCCAACCCTCTTTTACATGAGATAATACATTTACATACATGAAGGGGGAATACCCATTCGTATAGACCCTCAAATAAATACCCAATTCTGCGACTCAAAACATGATCTAGTAGACCAAGTAGTTGAAACTACTTTTACAAGGACTCGATAAAAAACACTAGGACTCACTTAGCATGCTGATGACAAATTCCACCCAAGCTTTGGGGTGAGGCTGGAGGGAAAAACTCTACCGATCACTTTAGTGAATCAGTAAGACAAAAAACCTCCTAGGATGGAAGTCATCAACAACATACTAGGCTTACCTAGGTTGTTACATACATGGACGGTCTTACTTAGATCATTTACATCATAAAATGCAGAATGGGTTTACATCATTATAAAAACTGTCGATCGGCAATGACATCTGGATGACGGAATCTGAATGGTGCAACCACGTCGAATATGACGAATCCCATTTGAAAAAATGGGGGTGTACTGCTATGGGGTAGTTGACAAAGTGTGGTCAACATCTGGCTCTACTTGGGGACACGTTGCTTCATTGAAGGAATGTGAGAATCCAGAATCTGCATCCAAGCAACACACAAGATTACATAAGTAGCGTCCATCCGAATATCATCATATAACATTAAGTTCATGAAAAATAGAAGCTCTTCTTTTATTTATTATTCTACTTAACATGAAAAGTAAATCTACTCTAACTTCAAAATGAAATGCTGAAATAACAAGGTGTAAGGTTAGAGATACAATACAAAGGATGCCCTGTGGCATCAGATGTGCTCAATATAGTGTATGCTGAGCATTTGCCTGCTTTCAGGCAAGTCTGTAGGCTGCTTCTCAGATGTGCCATGGCCGATCTTGCATAATGTAGGACTCTGTCTTATCCAAATGTCAAGCTGCTCTCGATCATCAGACGAATCAGACCATTTACTTCTTCTTTTCTGCTTCTTTCTTTTCTTTTGAGTGGGTTGTGATGTCAGCAATGAGATCACTGTATATTTCATGTCTTCATCTTGAAGATGCTTGTACAAAATATCTGAAGAACCTGGAGCATGACCAATGTTATTCTGGATATACTCTGTCAATGGTGATACATAAGCTTGGCCTTTCTCAACATCCTTTGAAACCATAGTTAAATCCTCCGTGTGATGAGATGGGAATGGCTTTAGCAGACAAGAAGTTTTATGATCTGTTGATGAATCTTCATAATCAAATTTCGGCTGAAACTTTTGTAATTCTTCCATTTTTTCCAATTTCTATTGTATGGAACTCATCTCCCTGGCATGCCTTACTATTAATTTCGTCTGATTTGCCTCCATATTTTTTATTTCCAACAAGTGATTTTCCTTCATAGCAGTTATTTCCTGGGTGTGTCTTGCTTCCATGATGGACATTCGATTAGAATGATTAACTTCCATTATCTTTAACCTGTTTTCCATGACATTTATTTCCTGTGCATGTTTTTCTTCCATGGCAATTATTTGATTGGAGTGATTAAATTCCATGATCTTTAATCTGTTTTCCATGCTTTGAATTATTTGCATATGATGGGGTTGCACATCCTTAATCATCTGAGCTGGTTCCTTAACCTGACTTTCATGATCTTCTATATGCATGTGATAGTCCTTACCAACAACATTAATTTGATGACTTGACCTTGCTATTCTACTAGCTATGATCCTTTTGATAACGGGACAAGTAGCCTCTTCATGAAGATCATTACAGGCTCTACAATAAGGAGGAACTTCATCCACAAGATTTGCGAACTCGAGTTGATTTGTCGGTCTCTGCTCATAAGATAGGTCTCTCTTCTGCAAAGCATTATTATTTCTAGGTTGGGAATTCTGCGTTCGAGCTCTTTCCATTTGGACCATCCTAGCCTGTAAGACACTTATTTCCTTAGCATGTTCAGAGATCAATTTCGCTTGATTAAGCTCCATGCTTTCGAGTCTTTGCATTAACCTTTTCATAGGGTCATCATCGTCTTCTTCAATTTCTAGAGTGTTGGACATTCCAGATGCTTTCTTATCCTTTTCAATCTCCTCAGCTAAAGATTGACAAGCCCTATAATTTGCAGTTTTGGCCCGCCTTAACTCATATGAAGTATCAGAATCAAAAGCATCAATGTAAAAATTCAGAAGAGATCCATCAAGAGGTTTATGAGTTTGAGATATTTCTCTAAGAATACCATTAAATCTCCTGTTAAATTCTTCAGTCGTTTCATTTTCTTTCTTTTTTATGGTACTGATCTCTATTACCAAATGCCGATCTTCCCTTTTATCACCATATTTTTCCTTAAAAGTAGTTACAATGGATTCAAAAGTATTAAATGAATTATCAGGCTTCTCCGTAAACCATTCAACAACATCCTCGCCAAAAGTAAGAACAAAAGTTTTCTTTTTTACATCATCGAAATTATTATTTGCAACTGCAATTCTATTCCACTAGTTAGTGAAAGCAAACAAATGAGATTTAACACTAACTGCATCATTTCCTTGAAAGATAGGTAATTTATCCATTTGAGGGAGATCATGGGGATAACCCTGAATATTAGCAAAATTACACGGGGCAAAAATATCCATGATATCGTCTTTAAGATTTTAGAAATAGATCCGTGTTCAAGAATAGTCAAAAGGTCCTCAAGAAGCGAACTTCTTGGCAGGAACTCTTGTAAGAAATGAAAGAATTGGAGTCGCCACTTGAACATGAAACTAATTCTAAAACAGAAGAAATAATCGAGAGATAGCAGATGGATATCAGGGGGGGATTCTTGTCTGGGAGTAAATAGATGAATAAGTGGAGTCGCCACCCAAACAAGAAGCCAACCGAAATGTCCAGGTGCTAAAGATACGATGATGAAATGATTAGTGATATGACGAAAGATAAGACGATGAAAATATGAAGAGATGGAAGACGCCAGAAAATGTGATCCCTTGTGACAGGCTAATGAATGGCGAAAGAAGATTTGAAGATTATAAAATGTCGTTAAGACCAAGGACAGAAAAACTCTATCCCCGGCAACGGCGCCAAAAAATGTTGTCGCACAGATTGTTCAGGGCACCGCGACAACGGTTCAGACTGGGGGCTGTCACCTTTATCCCCAATCTCTCTCTTTAAGCTGTCTCCTTGCAGGCTAAGGGAGGTAGACCCTATTTGAAATGAAGGATAAATCCAGGAGACAGCTAAAACATCAAATACTTGATAGAAATAAACGAGATTCCACAGATTTAAAATAGATTTCACGTTTAAGACCAGTGCCTTATGGAGTCAAACAAGATCCCGTTATGCGATTAAAGACAAGTAAACGACGATTAACTGCTGCTTATTAAAAACACGATCGATGATATTCAATGAAAGACACTTCAATCATGGAACAATACGATGAAAATGCCAGGATTTAAAATGCTTCAATTAATTTCGATCCAGACAAATATTTCAATTTTATACAGTCACTCTTAAGATAAAATTTCAAAAAAGTTCATTTGACCATAAAAGATATTTTGAGAATTTTTTATTATTTTTTGGATTTTGAAATTTTATTATTTTTGAATTTAAAATTAAAAATCTAAATCTATTAAGTTAAAATCTAAATTTAAAGTTAAAACTAAAAAAATAAAAATAAAATTAAAACAAACTAAAGTTAAACTAAATTAAAACTAAATTAGATCTAAACTAAGACCAAACTGAAACTAGAACTATATCAAATTAAAATCTAACAAATTTAAAACTAAAAAAAAATCGAATTACCACTAAATGCTGACCCAAAATAAAAAAAGGAACCCGCACTAAATTTTTGTTTTACGCATATGCATATGAATTTAACAAACGCTAAAGTCTAACCTACTCAAAAAATATGAAACCTAAATCTTAAACGCTAAACTATATACACCAAAAAAAAAGCACGTTGAAACAAAAATCTGAAACTATACACCAATTGAAACGCGGGTTTTGTGATTTGATACGTATGCGTTTGTATTACTGTTTGTTTTGCAGGTGCAGGTCAGTCGTAAGGGCTTGGGTAGGGCACGAAATGACGGCTGGCAGAGATGAGCTTGGACGCGAGCGGAAGAAGAGGCTTCGACAAACACAGGCTCGGTTAAAAAAAGATCGACGGGTTTGAGGACGCGATTTTTTTTTGTGCTTTTTATTTCAGATCGGAGCTTGGGTCGATGATTCATGGAAGTCAGAAGGCTGCAGATCGAACTCAATGATGGTGGCAGGAGGAAAATGCAGGTTGAGGCAGCGTAAAATGAAGCGTGTAGTGGAGGCGAAGTTATGCAGAGAAAAACCCAGTACGTCCAGCAATTCGATTGTTCCAAACTTCAGATTTTTCAAAGCTTCTTGAAACCAATAATGCCCAGATTTGCCCACAGTGGCAGCTTTGGAAACCAGATCTGCCCTAAACCTTAAAAAATTTCCGATTTTAATTCCTGAACCTGCAAGAAATAACCAGATCTGAAGATATACGCACCATGAAACAAATAAACCCTCACAGATAAATTACAAATTTACACTAATTTACAAATTTAGAACCCTCATGGTCAGATTTGAATCAGTTTAGCACAATTTTCAGAAGTTTAAAATTTTTAGTGAGAGGCACAAGCCTTCGAAACCCTGCAAAATCACAAATATCGTAAGATAGACCCGGAAATTTAACAAATAAAGAGCTTATCAGATTTATGTTTATTGAGAGTCGGCTGGTCCAACCGAAGACTTCCCCAGACGCCCAATCTTAAAAAAAAATTCCCTGCACACTTAGATCTGAACTTTAGACTGATAGAGATTTAAGAAAACAACATGAGACCCTTAAAAAAATCAAAATGTTATTTTATAAACCCAGAAAACCGCATAAGATACCTATATGCAGATTAATCCATGAAGGCCATCAACCATAAAATGCAAGAAACCAAGTAGCAGAGTTTAGAGAGAATTCACCACATAGATCTGAGAAGGAACATCCAGATTTGTAACCCCAAAGCCTTTATGTTTATTCCTCTCAAAAAGTTGACAGAGCTTCTAAGAGCAAGTGTACTATCCGAGATCTATGACCTAATACTCACAAAGACCTCTACCCTATGATAAGATCTCTAACTATGAAGTTTCTGGATGATCCTCACGTTAATTCCCAACCTCCACCTCAAAAGATTTAATTATCTTTTAATCCGGAGCGTTGAAATTAAAATTTTGGGGAAAACGAATTTATCATTTAATTCAATTTTAATTAACTCAAAAATACTATTTTTGAGTTAATTACCCCAAAATTTTGACTTTGACTCAACCACCAAGGCCCAAGGGTCCAATATTTCTTAAAATTCTCAATATTCCCTTGGCTTGGGGCTGTCAAAATCATTTTCCAAGGACCAACAAATTTTTCCTTTAAAGATTTAATCCTAATTTAGGACCCTAAATTAATTAAATTTCTGGTTTAGGATTTTATTAATTAATTGACCAGAAAATTTAATTAATTGACTAAGAGGGGATTATAATTATTTTTCCAACCCTCTTTTACATGAGATAATACATTTACATACATGAAGGGGGAAAACTCATTCGTATAGACCCTCAAATAAATACCCAATTCTGCGACTCAAAACATGATCTAGTAGACCAAGTAGTTGAAACTACTTTTACAAGGACTCAATAGAACACTAGGACTCACTTAGTATGCTGATGATAAAATCCACCCTAGCTTTGGGGTGAGGCTGGAGGGAAAAACTCTGCCGATCACTTTCGTGAATCAGTGAGACAAAAAACCTCCTAGGATAGAGATCATCAACAACATAGTAGGCTTACCTAGGTTGTTACATACATGGACGGTCTTACTTAGATCATTTACATCATAAAATGCAGAATGGGTTTACATCATTATAGAAACTGTCGATCGGCGATGACATCTGGATGACACAAGCCTCGAACATGATAAGTCCCATTTGAAAAAATGGGGGGTGTACTGCTATGGGGTAGTTGACAAAGTGCGGTCAACATCTGGCTCTACTTGGGGACACGTTGCTTCATTGAAGGAATGTGAGAATCCAGAATCTGCATCCAAGCAACACACAAGATTACATAAGTAGCGTCCATCCAAATATCATATAACATTAAGCTCATGAAAAATAGAAACTCTTCTTTTATTTATTATTCTACTTAACATGAACAGTAAATCTACTCTAACTGCAAAATGAAATGCTGAAATAACAAAGTGTAAGGTTAGAGATACAATACAGAGGATGCCCTGTGGCATCAAATGTGCTCAATATAGTGTATGCTGAGCATTTTCCTACTTTCAGGAAATTCTGCGGGCTGCTTTTCAGATGTGCCATGTCCAATCTTGCATAATGTAGGACTCTGTCGTATCCGAGTATCAAGCTGCTCTCGACCATCAGACGAATCAAACCACTTACTTTTTTTTTGCTTCTTTCTCTTCTTCTGAGTGGGTTGTGATGTCAGCAATGAGACCACTGTAAACTCGTTGTCCTCATCTTGAAGATGTTTGTACAAAATATCTGAAGAACCTGGAGCGTGACCATTATTATTCTGGATATACTCTGTCAATGGTGACACATAAGCTTGGTCTTTCTCAACATCCTTTGAAACCATAGTTAAATCCTCCGTGTGATGAGATGGGAATGGCTTTAGCAGACAAGAAGTCTTATGATCTGTTGATGAATCTTCATAATCAAATTTCGACTGAAACTTTTGTATATGTAATTTTTCCATTTTTTCCAACCTTTTCTGTATGGAACTCATCTCCAACAAGTGATTTTCCTTCATGGTAGTCATTTCCTAGGTGTGTCTTGCTTCCATTGCAATCATATGATTCTGTATAATGGACATCTGATTAGAATGATTAACTTCCATTATCTTTAACCTGTTTTCCATGACATTTATTTCCTTAACATGTTTTTCTTCCATGGCAATTATTTGATTGGAGTGATTAAATTCCATGATCTTTAATCTGTTTTCCATGCTTTGAATTATTTGCATATGATGGGGTTGCACATCCTTAATCATCTGAGCTGGTTCCTTAACCTGACTTTCATGATCTTCTATATGCATGTGATAGTCCTTACCAACAACATTAATTTGATATCTTGACCTTGCCATTCTACTAGCTATGATCCTTTTGATAACGGGACAAGCAGCCTCTTCATGAAGATCATTACAGGCTCTACAATAAGGCGGAGCTTCATCCACAAGATTTGCAAACTCAAGTTGATTTGTCGGTCTCTGCTCATAAGATAGGTCTCTTTTCTGCAAAGCATTATTATTTCTAGGTTGGGAATTCTGCGTTTGAGCTCTTTCCATTTGGACCAACCTAGCCTGTAAGACACTTATTTCCTTAGCATGTTCAGAGATCAATTTTGCTTGATTAAGCTCCATGCTTTCAAGTTTTTGCATTAACCTTTTCATAGGGTCATCATCGTCTTCTTCAATTTCTAGAGTGTTGGACATTCCAGATGCTTTCTTATCCTTTTCAATCTCCTCAGCTAAAGATTTACAAGCCTTATAATTTGCAGTTTTAGCCCGCCTTAACTCATATGAAGTATCAGAATCAAAAGCATCAATGTAAAAATTCAGAAGAGATCCATCAGGAGGTTTATGGGTTTGAGATATTTCTCTAAGAATACCATTAAATCTCCTGTTAAATTCTTCAGTCGTTTCATTTTCTTTCTTTTTTATGGTACTGATTTCTATTACCAAATGTCGATCTTCCCTTTTATCACCATACTTTTCCTTAAAAGCAGTTACAATTGATTCAAAAGTATTGAATGAATTATCAGGGTTTTCCATAAACCATTCAGCAACATCCTCGCCAAAAGTAAGAACAAAAGTTTTCATCTTTACATCATCGAAATTATTATTTGCAACTGCAAATCTATTCCACCAGTTAGTGAAAGCAAACAAATGAGATTTAACACTAACTGCATCATTTCCTTGAAAAGAAGGTAATTTATCCATTTGAGGGAGATCATGGGGATAACCCTGAATATTAGCAAAATTACACGAGGTAAAAACATCCATGATATCGTTTTAGGATTTTAGAAATAGATTTGTGTTCAAGAATAGTCAAAAGGTCCTCAAGAAGCGAACTTCTTAGCAGGAACTCTTGTAAGAAATGAAAGAAATGGAGTCGCCACTTGATCATGAAACTAATTCTAAAATCGAAGAAATAATCAAGAGATAGCAGATGGATATCAGTGGGGGATTCTTGTCTGGGAGTAAAAATATTAATAAGTGGAGTCGCCACCCAAACAAGAAGCCAACCGAAATGTCCAGGTGCTAAAGATGAAATGATTAGTGAGATGATGAAAGATAAGATGATGAAGAGATGAAAGAACGCCAGAAAATGTGATCCCTTGCGACAGGCTAATGAAAAGCGATGCAAGATCAAAAGATTATAAAATGTCGTTTAGACCAAGAACAGAAAAACTCTATCCCCGGCAACGGCGCCAAAAAATGTTGTCGCACAGATTGTCCAGGCACCGCGACAACGGCTCAGATTGGGGGTTGTCACTCTTATCCCCAATCTCTCTATTTAAACTGTCTCCTTGCAAATTAAGGGAGGTAGACCCTATTATAAATGAGGATGATAAATCCAGGAGACACAGCTAAAACATCAAATACTTGATAGAAATGAACGAGATTCCACAGATCTAAATTAGATTTCACGTTTAAGACCAGTGCCTTATGGAGTCAAACAAGATCCCGTTATGCAATTATAAACAAGTAAGTGACGATTAACCGCTGCTTATTAAAACACGATCGATGATATTCAATGAAAGACACTTCAATCATGAAACAATACGATGAAAATGCCAAAGATTTAAAATGCTTCAATTAATTTCGATCCAGACAAATATTTCAATTTTATACGCTCACTCTAAGATGGGGTGTAAATTTCAAAAAGTTCATTTGACCATAAAGATATTTTGAGAATTTTTTATTATTTTTTGGATTTTGAGGGCTTTATTATTTTTTTTTATTATTTTTGAATTTAAAATTAAAAAATCTAAATCTATTAAGCTAAAATCTAAATTCTAAAGTTAAAAAACTAAAAAAAATAAAAATACAACTAAACAAACTAAAGTTAAACTAAATTAAAACTAAATTTAATCTAAACTAAGACTAAACCGAAACTAGAACTATATCAAATTAAAATCTGCAACAAATTTAAAACTAAAAAATTGAATTACCACCAAATGCCGACCCAAACTAAAAAAAAAGAAACCGCACTAAATTTTGTTTACGTATATACATATGAATTTAACAAACGCTAAAGTCTAACCTACTCAAAAAATATGAAACCTAAATCTTAAACGCTAAACTATATACACCAAAAAAAAAGCACGTTGAAACAAAAATCTGAAACTATACACCAATTGAAACGCGGGTTTTGTGATTTGATACGTATGCGTTTGTATTACTGTTTGTTTTGCAGGGGCAGGTCAGTCGTAAAGGCTTGGGTAGGGCACGAAATGACGGTGGGCAGAGATGAGCTTGGACGCGAGCGGAAGAAGAGGCTTCGACAGACACAGGCTTGGGTAAAAAAAAGATCGAGTGCCGGCAAGACAAATGAGATTGACGTTTAATGCAGGTCAGCTAGTTGACAGCAACGAGGGACGGCGTAAGGGAAAACTTTGAAATGCAGAGATAGCTCGACGGTTTTGAGGACGCGATTTTTTGTGCTTTTTTATTGCAGATCGGAGCTTGGGTCGATGATTCATGGAAGTCAGAAGGCAGCAGATCGAACTCAATGGATGGTGGCAGGAGAAAAATGCAGGTTGAGGCAGCGTAAAATGAAGCGTGTGGTGGAGGCAAAGTTATGCAGAGAAAAACCCAGTACGTCCAGCAATTCGATTGTTCCAAACTTCAGATTTTTCAAAGCTTCTTGAAACCAATAATGCCTGTAATTGCCCATAGTGGCAGCTTTGGAAAATGACCACTCTAGATTTTAAAAAAAATTCGATTTTAATCCCTGAACCTGCAAGAAATAACCAGATCTGAAGATATACGCACCATGAAACAAATAAAACCCTCACAGTCCTAAAAAAATTACAAATTTACAACTAATTTACAATTTAAAACCCTCATGGTCAGATCTGAATCAATTTAGCATAATTTTCAGAAGTTTAAAATTTTTAGTGAGAGTCATGAACAACGAAAACCCGGGAAACTACAAATTACCAGATAGGACCTGTAAATCTACAACAACAAAGAGCTTATCAGATTTATGTTTATTGGGAGTCGGTTGGTCCAACCGAAGACTTCCCGTACTTCAATCTTAAGAAAAAATTTCCTCATACTTAGATCTGAATCTTAGATCGATAGAGATTTAAGAAAACAACATGAGACCTTTGCAGAAAAATCAGAATGTTATTTTATAAACCCAGAAAACTGCATAAGATACCTATATGCAGATTAATCCATGAAGGCCACCAACCATAAAATGCAAGAAACCAAGTAGCAGAGTTTAGAGACAATTCACCACATAGATCTGAGAAGGAACATCCAGATTTGTAACCCCAAAGTCTTTATGCTTTATTCCTCAAAAAGTTTACAAGAGCTTCTAAGAGCAAGTGCACGATCCTGAGATCGGATGACCCAATACTGACAAAGACCTCTAAATTTATAGGATAAGATCTCTAACGGCTAGTTTGGATGATCCTCGTCAAAATAATCTCAACCGTCCAAAAGATTTAATTATCTTTTAATCCGGAACGTTGAAATTAAAATTTTGGGGAAAAAACGAATTTATCATTTAATTCAATTTTAATTAACTCAAAAATATTATTTTTGAGTTAATTACCCCAAAATTTTGACCTTGACTTAACCACCAAGGTCCAAGGGTCCAATATTTCTTAAAATTCTCAATATTCCCTTGGCTTGGGGCTGTCAAAATCATTTTCCAAGGACCAACAAATTTTGCCCTTAAAGATTTAATCCTAATTTAGGACCCTAAATTAATTAAATTTCTGGTTTAGGATTTTATTAATTAATTGACCAGAAAATTTAATTAATTGACTAAGAGGGGATTATAATTGTTTTTCCAACCCTCTTTTACATGAGATAATACATTTACATACATGAAGGGGGAATACCCATTCGTATAGACCCTCAAATAAATACCCAATTCTGCGACTCAAAACATGATCTAGTAGACCAAGTAGTTGAAATTACTTTTACAAGGACTCGATAAAAAACACTAGGACTCACTTAGCATGCTGATGACAAATTCCACCCTAGCTTTGGGGTGAGGCTGGAGGGAAAAACTCTGCCGATCACTTTCGTGAATCAGTGAGACAAAAAACCTCTTAGGATGGAAGTCATCAACAACATACTAGGCTTACCTAGGTTGTTACATACATGGACGGTCTTACTTAGATCATTTACATCATAAAATGCAGAATGGGTTTACATCATTATAGAAACTGTCGATCGGCGATGACATCTGGATGACGGAATCTGAATGGTGCAACCACGTAGAACATGACGAATCCCATTTGAAAAAATGGGGGTGTACTGCTATGGGGTAGTTGACAAAGTGTGGTCAACAGGTATCATCACCTCCACTGTCACATCGCTATACCCGCCGACGAATGGATCATCACAACAAACCCTCCCTGAGGGATTCGAGAAGTGAATCTCCCTATGTGTCAGTAGTGATACCACCACTGCTCGGCTCCGCTGTGACCTCTGTGCCCCACACAAAGGTGAAGAATCCTTGGCTCCATACAAGGCACCGTTTGGTGGCCTGCCAATGCCACCTCCTCCGACAAGCTCCTGCCAAGGTATGTTGATCACCCTATGACCTCGCGTATAAGTGTCATACCAAGACAATCTAGGGAGTCTGCCCATAAACTGGTTGGCCACTGGAGCTGACCGAAACTCCCCTAACGAATGCGCATGCTCAACTGCTAGGCCAGTTGTACCCTCCAAGACATAGTCAACCGACTTGCCTGGGAAACGACAGGTAGTCCCGCCTAGATCCCAATGCCAGTCTGGAGTTCTTGTATTCCCAACACTTGGAAACTCCTGCTGAACTACACCCAGGTCCACCACTATCTCCATAACCCACTCCACCGGGTACTAACTCAAAATCTCTCACCATCCAACCTCAACATGTGGATGTTGCACCCTGTGCAACTCCGATCGTCTCATCCCGCTAACCAAGTCAATGTATGAGATCTGACTAGGTGGTTCCGCCTCTCTCTCTCCAATGGAAAGAGGTGACCCAACAATGCTACTAGCCCCGTCTATGCATGCTTGAAGGGGGCTGCTCTGAAACTCCAATGTGTCCTCTAGCCGTACCATTAGGGAATCTAGCCGTTCCCCAATGTGGGCCAACTTGGCCGCTGACTCGGCACAAACCACTCTCATGCCCTCTAGCTCCTTGTTCTATAACAAAATAGCCTCTCGTACTAATGTGGCTTTCCCTTTCAAAACTAGATGGTCGGCCTGAAGCTGATGACACCTTTGTGTGCGACCATCGTCCAATACCTCTGTATCTCCTAGTGCCTCATCAAAGGTGGATACATCTCCTGGCACCTCACCCATCTGTCGTGCGCTGCTACCACCCGAAGACTCGGACACTACCCCAGTCATCACCTCAATGGATGGCACTACTGGGGTAAGCTCTACTCTCTCTACTAAGATGTCAACCGATATGGTCAAAGAAGTCTCCAACATAGGTGACCCCTGCGTCATACTGGGTGTATCCACATGCTCCCCATGATCTTGTGTGCCCTCATCCTCCAAGTGCGAGGTAGCCATTTTGATGGCTTCCCCCTCCGTTACTCGGTCAAGCTGGAAAGAGGTATCCAAATTTTCCACCTGATCCCGAACCGTGCAATCAGTGGATCCATCATACATGGGAAAAGGTGTCCTCCCAGTGGTACGTTGCAACTCTGAACTTTGCGTGCTAGACACCCCACTGTTCCTTCCTCCTTCATCCTGCCTGAGCTGACAATAATCTGTGAAGGGCAAAGCTGCTTTGAAGTTTTCCCCCATGGACTGCCATTCGCAGAAATAATCTCCAAAGGGTATATGATCATGCTGCCTACCTTTCTCACTTGGTACTGGAGGTAAGAATGTAGGCATCGTGATCCTGGTTGGCCTACTATAGGCTGGTGGGTGAGTCGCTGGTAAAGGGTGGTCACACTGTTGTGAAACCCCCAAAGTCTCCCCAACTAGGGATTCCTGATGGATGCTCTCATTCTTATTCAGTTGTTGGAGTCTTTCCAACATTCCCTTCTGTCCTTTGGCTAAATCATTTAGGGCCTTAAAAATGTTACCAAAGGTTGCTTCCCCTTTTCTCTTTGACTCCCCCATATTTGCCACCTCTACTGCCTTTGGTGGGTAAGATTCTGCCTACCCTCTTTGTTCATAGTAAAATATACCCACGGCTGAGCCAAGAATGAAGCTCCGATACCACTGTAATATTCCGAATAGAAATAAACAGTAATATAAAGCACATAAACTAGAAACTACAACAACTAGAGAGGCATCACATGAACCAGACACAATATGGAGAATGCTGAGCCATTTTATTAAGTATTGAAAGATAAAATGAATACAAAGGTGATCAAAATGATGGCACCTTGGCTTGCACTAGGCAAGCATAGAAATACTCTCAGAATATATCGTGAAATGGCTGCTCCCTCAATGACTGCGTAATCTCCAAGCTGTTGGTCTGTTGTCGTGCTGCTACTGCTGGAATGGACTGAATCTTTGGGGCTGCTCCCCACCTCGGAAAATTCTGGAAATTTGGGAATGGCCTCTACTCCCAAAACCCATAAAAACCCAAAAAGCTTTTTAGAAATGGCCGACCCCCGAAAATAGCTCCCTTGAGGCTCTGCGCTGCTCCTCAAGGAGGGACGCTGGCTCTGAATGAACGGCTCCAAAAGCTGGTCCGTAACTCCACCAAAACACTAGAATAGGAAAGGGCTGGCCCCTTATCCACTATCCCGGGTTGAATCCACCTCAAACTCCCAATTGGAAACAACCTCTCCACAAGACTGCGTCCTCCCTCTCATTGATTGCGCTATCTCTCTGCGTGGGTGCTCCTCTCGTGATAGCAGCAACTCCCACTGACAAAATAAGGATGGAACTCCTCACCCGAGCAGGCACTCGAAGTCCCCCGGGGCTGAGGTTGGGATCTTCGAACGGAGACACCCGATGTACTGAACAATACGTGCAGACTTTGCTAAACAACAAGCGTGCTCAATGTCAAGAAGACAATTCTCAAAATGCATAATTAGAATGAATGAGAATGAGGAGACCCTTCCTCCTTTTATGCTTGGTGAGCCTCTCCCTCATGTAGGCCCCACCAATCCTTGCGCTGCCACTTGGCCACTAGGCCCCACCTTGCTAATTCGATATGTCTCCTTAGTGACTTTAGGGAATGCTTTTATCCCAAGTGTGAGCTAAGTGCTCCTTCACCCACTTTATTTATATTTTAACTTTATAAAGGCAAGATTAGTCAAAATTAATATTTCCAATTAGCTGCTGCTAATTGGGAATATTACACAATTTCGGTTCACATGTGGGAAAGAAGGACGAATTTACTGCAGCTAGGGTTTCCACACAAGTTTGACCAGCATTGACTTTGGTCAACGCATGGTCCAAAGAGGCTGAATTTCGGTGGAGACTTCGATTTTGGAAGGTCGTACATATTGGCACAAGAACCGAGGTCAAAGTGTTGACCGAAGACCAAGATGCGTTGAATTTCTTGCTACTGTCCTATGTTGACATTTTTGGACAACGTTGACTTTTCTGGGGTTGACTTTGGGTTGACTGTGTGGTTGTTTTGAGGATTATTGTGACACATGCTGGGTTGGCTGACCAAGGAGACTTTGCTGGTTGAAGCATCCTATTGACTGCCGTAACGCACCACCACATTTTTCTGTTTCTGGTTTGTCTTCTATAGATCCAATGGTATGTTCTATCGGCATTTTACTTGATTGTTTATGTGATTGCTGTAGTGAAAAGTAAAGTTGCATCAAGCATAGAACATCTACATAAATTTAAATCTATCTTACCTAGACTTTGGAATGACATGGCTTCTTCTCTCTCATCTATGCTGGAAGTAGAACCTCTCCATTCTTTCGGTAAAGCATTTTGTACCATAGTGAGTATTTCTCTGTCAGACATTACTTCTCCCAACTTCAGTAGTTGATCTCGTATTGCGAAAATCTCCATCAAATATGGAATTATTTCTTCCTTTGACATTCTCAATTTGTATAGTTTTTGTCTCAGGGATATTATTTCCTTTGTAGAACCTTTCGATAATAGTTCCGCCAATTTAACATATATTTCTTTTGAGGATTCTAGCTTTGATACATAGGGAATGAGAGAGTCTTTGATGGATTCTATAAGAATTCTTCGGGCTCTTATGTCTCCCTTCATGTATTTGATATATATGCTAGACTATCGTCCTTTGGAGGTTGAATTGTAGTTTCTTCTATGAAGCCCATAAATTCATTTTCAATTAGGTTCAGATCTGTCCTTTTCTTCCATGCATTAAAGTTTGATAACCCAACCAATTTGTTGCTCTTTGTACAATGAGTCATTTTGACAGATTTAGATAAAGTAATAGATACTTACTTGAGTAAGTAACTTTCTCCTTCAGCATCTTCCTTGATGATGACGAAGAAGTTAAGAGTTTCTTCTAAGGTAGAAATCTTCAATCTAGGTGATCTTGGATCCTTGATGGTAAAGGATGTCTTCAAAAGATGATGTCCTCTTCTACCAATGTCTTGAATGTAAATCTTTGATGGCAAAGATTATTTTCTTGAAAAGTTGACCCTTTTAATGAGATGAAGATCTTTCATTAAAATAGCTTGAGAGTCTTCCTTGCAAACTTGATTTGACTTTTCACCCGAACTTTTATTTTTGCTTCCTGGAGTGTCTCTTTGTCAAGTAGCCCTTGAGTTCAGCACCTTAGCTTTGATTCCATGTTGAGAATTTGGAGGGCTAGTGATTAATTCAAATTCTCTTCTTGATAATTACTTTTGAGGTTACTTGAGTTAATTATGTCTTTCCTTCGTTAGCTTATTTAACCTTTCATCAAGTCAATTATCAGAATACACAAGACACAAGAGTTAGGCTCCTAGAGCCAGGGCAAAACCACTCCCTCTTGGAGAGGAAAACCCACGAGAAATTCTTCTTATAGATTTTCAGATGACAAATACCATGAACAAGAATTAGACCCTTGACCTATATATGCTTCCAAGACCTTGAATTTTCTTCTTTGATGTCCTTCAATGCCGATCTTTGTTCTTTTAACCAAGTTGCACTGTTCTACACCAACACTTCCTTCTTTAGATATTTGAGATATATATCAGCTGCAGATTGGAAAGTAAATCACAGATTTACTTTCCTACTTTCTGTCACTTTCTCACTGCTCCTTTTTCCCAGACCATTGTTCCAACTTTTCATGAAACGGGGATGAATACCAATGTCACCTTTTATCTGCAGACATATCCGCACTTCAACATATAAATAGATCCGCACTTCAACATATAAATACTGTCTTTAAACTGACCCTTTCTCGCTGTAAATACTTCAGGATATTCCGCACTTCTTCTGGTGAATAGTCCGCACTCTTGTTTCAGCAAACCGCAGCTCCTATTACATTAAGATACCACAGGGATATAGGTATCTTAAACAGTCCTAAAACTCGTCAAGAATCTGCACTGAACCTCGTCCAAAATCCACACTTCTGTTTCAAAGATGACCGAAAAAATATTCCTTCCTTTGACATTCTCAATTTATGTAGTTTTTGTCGTAGAGATATTATTTCCTTTGTAGAACCTTTCGATAATAGTTCCAGCAATTTAAATCATATATTTCTTTTGAGGATTCTAGCTATTTTGATACATAGGGAATGAGAGAGTCTTTTATGGATTCTATAAGAATCCTTCGGGCTCCTATGTCTTCCTTCATGTATTTGATATATATGCTAGACTATCTTCTTTTGGAGGTTGAATTGTAGTTCTTTCTATGAAGCCGATAACTTTATTTTCAATTAGGTTCAAATCTGTCCTTTTCTTCCATGCATTAAAGTTTGATAACCCAACCAATTTGTTGCTCTTTGTACAATGAGTCATTTTGACAGATTTAGATAAAGTCATAGATACTTACTTGAGTAAGTAACTTTCTCCTTCAGCATGTTCCTTGATGATGACGAAGAAGTTAAGAGTTTCTTCTAAGGTAGAAATCTTCAATCTAGGTGATCTTGGATCCTTGATGGTAAAGGATGTCTTCAGACGATGATGTCCTCTTCTACCAATGTCTTGAATGTAAATCTTTGATGGCAAAGATTATTTTCTTGAAAAGTTGACCCTTTGAATGAGATCAAGATCTTTCTTTAAAATAGCTTGAGAGTCTTCCTTGCAAACTTGATTTGACTTTTCACCCAAACTTTTATTTTTGCTTCTCGGAGTGTCTCTTTGTCAAGTAGACCTTGAGTTCAACACCTTGCTCTGATTCAATGTTGAGAATTTGGAGGGCTAGTGATTAATTCAAATTCTCTTCTTGATAATTACTTGTGAGGTTACTTGAGTTACTTATGTCTTTCCTTCGTTAGCTTATTTAATATTTCATCAAGCCAATTATCAGAATACGCGAGACAGAAGAATTAGGCTCCTAGAGCCAGGGCAAAACCTCTCCCTCTTGGAGAGGAAAACCCACGAGAAATTCTTCTTATAGGTTTTCAGATGACAAGTACCATGACCAAGAATTAGACCCTTGACCTATATATGCTTCCAAGACCTTGACTTTTCTTCTTTGATGTCCTTCAATGCTGATCTTTCTTCTTTTCACCAAGTTGCACTGTTCTGCACCAACACTTCCTTCTTCAGATACTTGAGATATATATAAGCTGCAGTTAGGAAAGTAAATCACAGATTTACTTTCCTACTTTCTGTCACTTTCTGACTGCTCCTTTTTCCCAGACCACTGTTCCAACTTTTCATGAAACGGGGATAAATACCAATGTCACCTTTATCTGCAGACATATCCGCACTTCAACATATAAATAGATCCGCACTTCAACAAATAAATATTGTATTTAAATTGACCCTTTCTTGCTGTAAATACTTCAGGATATTCCGCACTTCTTCTGGTGAATAGTCCGCACTCTTATTTCAGCAAACCACAGCTCCTATTACACTAAGATACCACAGTGATATAGGTATCTTAAACAGTCCTAAAACTCGTCAAGAATCTGCACTGAACCTCGTCCAAAATCCGTACTTCTGTTTCAGAGATGACCGAAAAACTTGTCGCTAGTGAACCGCAGAACAGGGGTATTTATAGAGACATTTACTGTCTTTAGGGTGACCATCACTTTAGCTTTTAGGCCAACTTATCCAGCTGTTTGAGGGCTGACTTTAACACATCATTTTAGCTTCTCTTTTAGCATTGTTGGAGGGTTGAATTAAGCCATTCATTCATGTTTCTTTGGCAAGGTCTTGGAGCATTTCTTTAGACTAGATCCTTCATATATATGACACGTAATTATATTTATTCCTAGAAGACAAAACCCTAATAGACATCAAGAAGAAGTCTATTTAACCTATAATAAAATCTTGCTCATGAAATCCATGAAGCAAGTACAACAAATATACATTTTATTATCTTTGTCTTCTTCTTTACATAAATACACAATTACATAGTCAATATGAAGACCGATCCTAGTTACACTTTTGAACATGGACAAGTCTACTTAAAGAGGCAGCTATTCAATCTCATTCACTCACCAATCTATCACATTGATTTCAGTGCAAGACAAAGAAGAAAATTCGCGAAAGTCAAAGGAGAGAGAAAGCAAAGTCAAAGGAGAGAGAAATCTGAGTTTTTTTCCCTAGTTTTTGCTCACACGTGCGAGATTTTCTGAAATTTTTGAGGCTGTTAGAGGGATGAAATTTGGTCGTCATTGCAAGTCCGAATTTTTAGAGATTTGACCATATTTCAGGGAAGTTTGACCAGTGTTGACTTTGACTTGTTGAGGAGACTTGCAGGAGGGCTGACTTGGAGCATTTTTGGAAGTCTTGGTCTTGGGTCTTGGATATCTCACTTTGATCAGATTATATATGAAGAGGATTTTCTTGGGTTTTCTCCCTTATGGGGGGTTTGCCCTGGCTTCGAGCCTAATTCTTGTGCTTTTTGTCATTTTGTGATATTCATGTTTTGGTAATTGCTTGATGAAGATAGTATAAATTTAATAAGAAGCCAACAAATATTCACAAGTAATTATCAAGTAAGAGAAATAAATCATTATATAAAAGCATCTTGATTTCTCAACAAAGTCAATAGTTTCTTTTGTTATGTTACGGGAACGAGTAGGAGAGACAAAATTAGAGAGGAATAGATAGCTAAAGTTTGAGCAACTACTTTTTCTGGGATGGAAGTCCTTTCTAGGAAGACCTCGACGTTCCGAGCCAACCAAATTCCCCATGAGATAAGAAGCGGGAGACGTTCTAAGCTTCTTTGGATTGACAGTGTTCCACCAAGATTCCCATGCTGACATATATGGTTCACCTTGCTATTGAAATGTGAAGTCCAGAGACGTAAGAACAAAGGACCAAATAGCTAGAGCAAATGGGCATGGGAAGAAAATATGATTTATCGATTCCGCATCATTTTTGCATAATGGGCACCAACTTGGCCCTATTATTCCACGTTTGATAAGATTTTCACCCATAGGGACTCGATTCTCCAAGATACACCATTGGAAAAGGTGAGCTTTTGCAGGACATTCCACTTTCCATAACTTCTTCCACCACCATGAAAGGTTTTCAAGTTTCCCGTCTTTAATAAGGAATACATATCCCATTTTTGGAGTGTAATCACCTGATGAAGCATGCACCCAGACCAAAGAATCCTCTTTGTCCCTTATGCAAACATTGGCTGCATTTAAACTAACAGTAAATCTACACCATTGATCTGCCCATTCCCTGGGAAGATGAAGATGTTGTGCAGTGAGCCAGCCCTATCCCCAAATAGATGTGTTGTCTTCATTCGTGACCTGAGCCAAAGTGTTTCGACCAGGTGCCTGAAGGAACTCAATAAGCTCAAGTGGGAGACGAAAATTTGGGCCACTCCCTACCCATGGGTCTGTGCCAATACATACCTGTTCACCGTTATATATATATACATGCACACTAAACTTCAGTAGCACTGTTTCTTTATAGTTGGGTTTATTTGCTCTTTTAAGATGATAGAGCAGATTGAAGCCTTTAAAAGTTCACTACCTTCAATGGTATCATCTTGTAGGTTGCATAAGAAAAATCGATAACATAACATAAGAATACTTCCATAAACATATTCAAACCTTCCCAAAACTGTTATCTTGTGTTTTTTTTGCTTTATTCTTCTATATCAATCAGTTCAGCATCCTCAATGCCTTTGTCTTGTTTTTTTCGCACTCATTGCCTCTTTAATCCATTCTTGAAGTTTTCCCATCTATTTCCCATGATTTGTTGGATGGTTTGCTTATCTTTCTCATCTTGCTTGGTTACCAGCATGATAATGTGGAAATTTCTCATAATTCAAAATTCAATGGAAAACAGAAATTTCACCTGCAACCTAGAAGGCTTCTTGGATCTTAGATTTGTGAATTTCCAGCCTGAGGGCTTTTGTAAAACTTGGTACAAAACAACAACAGAAAGAGTATAATGTTTCAGTACTAAACAACAAAAACTTCTTGGAAATTCAAGGAGAATAAATATCAAAACAAAGGGATAAGTTCCAGCACTTTTAGGACAACATAACACCCAAAACCATATTTGAAAATAATCTTTTATGATAGTAATAACAACAATACAACAACATTATGATAGCATAATAGCAGTAAAATCAATCCCTTAGATTCTTCACTTAGATGTCAAATCATTAAGCAGTTTCCCTTTTACTTATGTCTTGTCAGCAAGACATATATGGTTGTAATTAACAATGAATACAGAACACATATAACTGAGAATCACATCTGGAATTGCATAGGTTTGGGACAGTTGGAAACTTCAATATGCTTAATATTAAGTGCATGTACCTGCCATAGCATTATCTCAAGGATGGTTCAAATCCTCCTAGCTCTCCAAAACCTAGCTAGGGAAAATCAATGAAACCTAGCAACTAAGAAGATCCAATATGCAAGAATCACCCAGACACATCTTCCAAGGCAACACATCCTCTCCTCCTTTTTTTTCATTATTCCACCCTTAGGTTTTATCACAAAATCCTAATCTTCAATCTCCAAGGGATAAGCTCTATCGCTAGACCTCCAATATACTCCAAGATGCTCCAAGAAGACCAAGAGACCTTAGTGACTCAGGTGAGAAATCAAGCGCATGCGAAGACTCTAGAGATAAAAATAGGTTAGTTTGTACTCTTGTCTAGAATCACTCTAGATCACATCTTATCACAAGATTGAATACACATGAGTGGAGGAGCATATATGAATGGAAAGATTCTCTCCTTCCTCTATTTAAATGAGAGGTAAGGGAGGCCAATAATACAATATGGGCATTAGCCCTTACAAGCAACCTACAATGAGCACTTATAGGTCAACACAAATTATATAATTCACTTTGAATACAAGTTTCATGCTTCAAGGTGAATGCTCCATGGTGTTGTTGTACACAATAATCACTCCAAGGTGATGTAGCAATGCAAATTAGTTCCACATCCCTCTATCACAAGCCTCCATACACTCCATCAACCCTACTAAACAATGTATTTCACTAGGTCTATTGTCCCTGAAAAGATACTATCAAAGCGTGAAGTGTCCTTGAACCATCTTCAATCCTTTGAATAGGAGTCTAAGTTGTAGCATGCCAATTTAGGCTTGAGGCCTTTTCCTAATCTACATAATGCTCCTCAACTCATGAAGGGAACTTTCGAAGTAAGTGGATCCTCCATAGGGACCCAATGAAGGACATCCACTTATTGTCTAGAGAACTCCAACACCCGAGGAAACAACACTAAGCCAACGACCCTTTGAGGTCAAGCATCTATTGAGCAAGCTATCTCAACTGTGCAAAACCATCAAAGACTATCTCTCATGTGCTAATCCATCTTGGACCATCAAGGGTTGAACTTACATCGTGTATTTGAAATCTCATGAAGCACCCCAAGCATGGTTTAAACACTTTTGGAGTAACCTTGAAAGCTAACATATAAAATTTGTGTTCCACCAAGTTTTTGGGATGCAGGAGTGCAACAATAGAGAGATGCATGAGGGGTACATGTGGGAGCACCCCCATATTTTATGGAAATTTAGGGGTAGCACGAGGGTCCCTAATCACCAAAATTATAAAAATAAAAATAATAATGATAAAATCCCAACAATAGCAATTCATCCCATGCAAATTCATCATTGTGTAGTCTAGTGGAAATGCTATAATCTTGCCAGCATTAAAATCCTGAAAACTATGATGTCTCCTAAATTATAAATGGGATCTGAAATTCTACTTTCTGATAAAGTTTGATGAAGATGGAACCATTCTCAATCATCCTAAAACAATTAATGGTAATGCTAAAAATTTAAGTGAAAGTGATAGTTTTTTTTTCTTCGAAGAAAGAAATTAGCCTCCCTCTTGTTGAGTTTTTTTTTTAGTGTTGGGATAGCATCAGATGTGCTCTAGCTCCCAAAATTTGTGGAGGGACTAGAGTATATGAGATCTCCAAGACACAGAAATGGATTTGGAAAATTCCGTCAAGTTTGGGAGATAATTAATTAATTAATATTTTTAATTAAGGACCCTTAGTCTAACTTAGGAAAATTAAAATATTAAAAGGCAATTAATTTAAACATGTGATGGAAATGACTCAAGTCACATGGATCAAGATTTCTTTTAATCTTAGCCATCGATTCAAGATTAGATCATGGTCGTTGATTTCCCAACGAGAAAGTATAAAGGAAAGGCTTGGGGTCACTAGGAGAACACACACACGGAGGCAGAGCACTGAGACTAAGATGAAATTCTAGGGTGGGTTTGCCAAGGATTTTCAGAAGTGTTTCAACTGCAGCGAGGGGTAGTATTGGCTAAGGAGATGATTTGATCCTAGTGCCAAGAATCAGCAAGAGGTAGAGAAGCAGCATTAGGAGCAACGCAGAGAAGTAGGGGTACCAGTAGCAGTTGCGAAGCGCAGAGGCCTTCAGTTGCTACACAGGCCCTAAAAGGGCAACACTGAGCCAGCAGGAGGCCCCTTGTGTTACGCAGAGGCCATCCAAGGCAGTGAGGGACTGCGTCACCCAGTCTAGGGTTACACAGCCCTCTCCAGGCCAGCGCAGAGGCATGCAGAGGCTAGCAGGGCTGACGCAGGCAACTTCAGGGGCAACGCTGGGTTTTCTAGAGGAAGAAAGTGGCTGAGTCCTGTAAATCCCGTTTGAGGGTGTGGATCAGTCAATTTTTCAGTCTCCAGAACAACAGGTATTGCTGCAGATCTATTTTCTCTGTCGGGTTAACCAGCAAGGTGCCCAGATTTGTTGTATTCAGAAACTACTTAATAATAGAAACCCTCCAACAGCTAGAAGACCGGTTTTCCCGCATTGGGTTTTTCAGGGGACTGTTGTCCATAAAATCTTGTGTGTCACTTTATCTGTGTGCATGTATCTTTTGCTTAGATCTGAATTGGTGAAAGTCTGTTATGTGTTTACTTAGATGTTGATCTGAATTTTCAGTATTAATAACTTGATTAAGTAGGAGAAGTATAACCAGATCTAACAGTAGGGTTTTTGCATAAAGTAATATTCAGAATTTTTCACATGGTATCAGAGTGATTGCAGATCTAGCAAGATCACTAGCAGAAGACTGAAGAATCCTTGCTACAAAAAGCAGCAGCAGTCGCAAAAAGCTGGACCAGAAGGGACAACGCAGTAGCAGAGGGAGCAGAGGCCAGAGTGACGCAGTCCTACGTAGTCTCCACGTAGGCCCACGTACTTACTGTGCAGAGGCAGCACAAAGACATTGTTGGGACTATTTGCTCACGCAGAGGCCAGCAAGGGTGACGCAGATCTAAAGCCATTGCTGATTCAAAGTGTCGGAAGCAGTGCTGCAGAGCTTCAGAAGTTCCTGATGGGGTTAAATTTCTGAAGATTCAGAATTTAGCCTAAGCACTAGGTGATAGAGCGGGAGGAGAACAACCTCTCAGAGGGTTTCTAGCCAAAGAAATCTTCAGATCGATCAGAGGATTGAAGAGAGCTGTTTCATTTGATTTGGCAGACTTCCAAGAGAGGAGGTTAGTTGTCAGAGGGAGCAGAGTGTGCCTGTTTCGCCAAGGACCCTAGATCTAAATGTCTAGCATAGAGAGGAGGAGTTCTGACAGATTTGCTGAGCATATGGCACCTCATGGACTATGCGATCAGGTTAGGTTGGACAACCTGTCCAACTTTGCAGTTTGGAAGGCTAGAATCCTGGTAGTCATGGTGTTGGGAAAAATACTGAGAGGGGGGGTGAATCAGTATTTAGAACTAACTGAAAACTTTTACTTTTTCTTTCTCTTAAAACCATACGCTACTTTACTGAACCCTACTCGCGTATACGTGCGGATATCCTTATGAAAAACTTGCGTATGTCCAGAGATCTTATTATGCATTTAATTCTTTACTTAGATCATTGCATCATTCATTCATCAGATGTTTAGTAAGCAGTAAGCATGTGCAGTAATAACAGAATAAACCATCACACATAAGCAACACACATGAACACCAGTATTTAAAGTGGAAACCCAATTCGGGAGAAAACCACCGTTGTTGTCGTCTCTGTCTTCAATATTTATTATAAATAAAACTTCTTACAAATTTGTACTGGCGCAGACTCATACTAGCACGCAGGCACCCACCTGCAGAAGGTTGCAACCTTCTCTCGTTCTCCAGCCACTTACTGGAAGGGAGCTCCAACCCCCTGATCTCGTTTACCAGCCTTTCCTGGAAGGGAGCTACTACCCCCTGCTCTCGTTTACTAGCTACCACAGGAAGGGAGCTACAACCCCCTCACTGAAGGCTTCGACCCTCAACACCACTGCGGACCACGTTTCATCAATTTTCATATTGGATCCAACAGCTTCCACACAACATACCTTGTAGGCCACTTTTCATCAGATTTTCAGACTGGACCCACTTCACACATTTAAGCTCAACATACATCAAACTAAAACTTATAACCCCATCAATTCATTCATTGAATCATTAACCAATCAACCAACACCTTGATCTTTAATCAACATAATCAACAGCATAATCAACATTCAAACAACCCAGATCTGTATGAATACATCATTGACAGATAGCAGTAAAACAGCAAAACAGATCAGACATTTCATTCCACGTACTTCAGCAAAACCCTAGATTCCATACGCGCTTTTGCTGACACGAACCTGCGTATATACGCGCTTTCTCTGAAACGAACCTGCGTATAGATCTGTAACTTTTCAGGACTATGCAGCTCTTTAAATTAGATAAACAACTCAGATGTCACCCTTTACTTCAGCAAGGATTCACCAGATCATAGATCTAAACATTCCATAAACAGATCTAGAAAATACATAGTCATTTCAGATCTAGGGATCCCTCTTCATCATTTTCTTCATAGGTGCATTATTAATTCAGATCAATCAATAAACTGTTACCCATTCCATGCAGATATACTTCAGAGTGAAGTATTCATTAAAACCCAGACCTATGCACTTTATCAACCATTATAAACTTAGCCCAATACTTCAATCAGAACAGTGAGACCACTATAACCAGAATATCAGAAATAACCCAGACTTCAGAATAGATATGCAGATACAAACTCAACCCTGAACATTCATTAATTCAAATAGCATACGCTACTTTGATTCATTGAAGCCGCATACATACGCTCTTTCCTGCACACCAACCCGCGTATACTTCTGTGTATATTATTTTTCAGAAAACCCTAACTGCCATACGCGCTTTTAATGAAGCGAACCCGCGTATATACGCGCTTTTTATGAAGCGAACTAGCGTATAGATTTGTAAAAATATATTTTGCAGAGCAGGCCAGATCTATAAAACTTACCCAGATTTATTCATGTTCTTTAGCAGACTTGCGCCAGTTCTTCATCATTTCTTCCGTTGATCAAACTAGAGATTCATCATCTTTAGATCTAGAGATCAATATATCCATGGGTGCATCATAGATTCAGATCTATCAATTAAGAACAGAGTTCATCCATGCAGATATTCCTTAGAGAAATTTATTCATCAACAACCCTTACACATGCACACCTTGCACTATGATCCTCTTCTCCTTATATAGTTTTAGCCTTTATCAATACCATGAGTCAAAACCACTTAACCGCTGATGGTATTCCTGGATGGGATCAAATAGATAATCTAGCGCTCAATACAGTGGGCCAATATCATGGTAATGCCCCTAGGTATCATAGTTTTTAGAGCGCAAAAGGCATACGCGACTTGGAGCGTTCGTATCCGCGTGTATACGCGCTTTCTCTTCAAAATAGCTGCGTATATACTAGTCCTGAATGTATACGCGGGTTTCCTTCACAAAAGTAGTGTATACATTGAATCCATACGCGGGTTGCCTTCATAAAAGTAGCGTATACATTGTGACATATTATATTTATCATTTCTCTGGTACTTACTGAAATTCCTTTTTCTGCTACTTCTGAACTGATCTGTAGATACATCATTTTTACATCTTTAACAAATAGGTTGCTATCAAAACGCAACTCATCAAGTAGATTTCCATCAAGGACAACTTCATCAAATAGGTTGCCATCAAGGACAACACATTGCATCATATTGCTAACACATGGAGGTATACGGTCTACGGGACAATGCAGAAAAAGAGTCAGCCCGCCAACGTCTTTGCTCTCCTAGCGAGAAACAGAAGAAGGCTAGAACACAAACCAAGCACTTCATAATGGACGGGGTTAAGGATCATTTAGCACCACACATAGCCGAAAAGAAGACAACTAATGAGATGTGGAAAGCCTTAACCGCTCTATATGAAGGAAGATCAGTTCGAAGGAGAATGCTTCTGGAAAATTAGATGAGGTTATTCATGATGAGCGAGGAGAATCGAGCCCTTCTTTCGAGATTACGGGCGATCGAAGTCCGGTTGTATGCGCCATGGGAGCAAAGGTGGAGGATGATGTGATGGTAAGGACTGCACTCAATGCAGTCACAGAGGACTGGGAAACTTTTGTCCAAAGAGTCTTGGGCAGAGCGGACATTCCCAACTAGGACAATATGTGGGCAATCCTTTGTCAAGAAGAACTCCGTCAATTCACCAAGAGGCAGTACAACACGGGATCAAGTAAGGTGAAGAAGGAAGAGGAAGAAGATGCAACCTTGGAATCAAAGAGGCAACAAGGGAAGAAGAAGCGTGATCTATCCAAGATCAACTGTTTCCAGTGCGGCAAACTAGGACATTTTGCCAGCAATTGTCCTCAGAAGAAGAAGGACAACGAAGCTTCTACTTCTATGGTTGTTGTGGCGGATGATGGTTTTGAAGACGATGTAGCCATGAGCGCTCATGAACCATGAAAGTGGGGCAACTTGGATCTGATGCAGGAGCATCAAAGCTAAATTTTCATTATTCAATTATGTAATTAGGGGGGTGAGATATTTTAATTTTACTAATTAAATTGCTCATTTTTAATAAATTAGGAGAGAAAATATAAATGTGAGGATTATTGTAAATATTCCTTAAATAATTAAGGATATGAGTGGATTGAATTAGGTAGATAATCTAGGGATGAGGAATTCCATAAAAGGGACTTAGTTGAGTCCAAAAAAAGATAAATCTAAATTAGATTTTAAGTTGAGATTTGTATGGAGGAAATTATGGAGTGGAATAAATTCACATTTATGTATAAATATGTAGCTTGTGAGAGTGTGAGGAGACACAGAGAGAAGTGAGGAGAGGTGAGGAATACAAAGAGTAGGAGGAATGGTTTGAAGGGCCGAGAGCCAAGAGGCTGCCTATTGTAATATTTGGCCAAAGAGTTTTTATGTTTTATATCAGTATTTTATTTATGTGGCTCTCTTTCCTTCATGTGTATTTTTGAGCTGAACATATTTGTGGTTTTAATGAAGAATTTTAATTTCGATGGAAGCACACGTGTTTTTACATGCTGGGATCTGATTTAACCCAGTATCCTGGCATCATTTTGGTATCAAAGCTGAAAGATGCTTGTTCTACATTTTTTTTTTACTTTGAATTAAATCATACATATATGCCTAGACAAGTACGTTAATTTGCAAGAGTAGGTGTTTGTTGAAGCCAACTCCGTTTGGTGAAAATTGATGGAGCAGTATTAAATCTGAAATGCGCGGAGGTTGCTCGTTAAGATTAAGGGACTGTGTGGGAGGTTGATTCAATTGGGAGAGAAAGAGAAAAGTTTGCAGAGGGGCGAACACATTGCAGTAAGCTACGGTTGGAAACCACAAGCTCGCAGCAACTAAGAGGATGCACTGTTGGTGGATGTCTTGGCGCGTATGGAAGGAGGACGTTGTAATACCACAAGCGTAGTGTCGTGTTACAAGAACCACGCAGGAAAATCCGTGGTATGAGCGTGTCATTGCACGTAGTGCAAGTGTGGTATGAGTGTAGCTGTGGTATGAACGTGCCAATTACATGTCGTGAAGCAGAGTGCGACTTTACAATAAGCACACCGCTAGTGTGGTTTCATAAGAAGCACACACACGAAAGTATGGTAGAGCAGGTGGATACCACTACCCATAGGACGTGAGCCAATCACGAGCGGGGTTGTGAGGTAACGTGCTAGGTGAGAGCAAAGGAGATGATGCGGAAGCGTGGTTTGAAGCAACGCACGCAGGACGAGGGCAAAGTCCACGAAGTAGTCCCGGTTTGCAGTAAAGGTGAGGTTGAAGTCTTAAGAAACATGCACAGAAAATGAAATGCGTGACATATGACTGTAATATGTCACAGCAAAGCAAACAACGTATTGTGCCACAATGCGGAATTTTTTTATGATCGTTTTGGACGTAAATTTTGAAGGATGGTGGTATTGGTTATAACTTTATATAGTTTATTATTTGTTAATTATTTTATTATCTTGAAGGTTTAATTATAGATGATCAAAGATCATGCCTCACCAGGGAACCTTTGAGAAGAGGCATGATCTTTGATCATGCTCTTCAAGTGAATAACCTAAGATAACTAAATCTAATTAATAACTAATAAAATATATATAACATTGCCCCTCTCTTAAGATGCTTTGTCCTCAAAGCATGCGTAACGATGGGTGTTGCTGGCGAAACGCTTCAGACTCCCAAGATGCTTCTTCAATGGGCAAGTCCTTCCACTTGATTAAATATTCGGTAATAACACGAGAGCGTAGCTTCTTATCACGAGTAGATAGGATCCCCTCGGGCTCTAGAACGAGCTTGCCTTCATCATCCAAAATGGGAAGTGTTGTTTGGGGCAACTGATGGTTACCTAATGCCTTTTTTAAGCAGGACACATGGAAAACATTGTGAACACGACTGGTATCGGGAAGGCTCAACCCATAAGTGACTTGACTGATCTTTTTAATAATTTGATACGGACCATAAAACTTTGGAGCTAATTTATTTTTTCCTTTTTGTTTAAGGGACAACTGCTTGTATGGTTGAAGCTTGACAAACACCTAGTCTCCAACTTCAAATGATCTCTCAGTGCGGTTACGGTCAGCCTGTTGCTTCATACGATTCTGTGCAACACTCAAATTTTCTTTTAGAATTTGGACGACCTTTTGGTGTTCTTCTAGTTGATTTTTTACTGCTGGCAAATTAGTTTGAATTGAAGCAAAATCTTTCCACTTCGGAGGCTCATATCCATATAGAGCCTGGAACGGAGTCATTTTTGTCGATGTATGGTAAGTAGAATTATACCACCATTCAGCAAGATGCAACCATTGGACCCACTTATTTTGTTTCTCCGTAGCATAACACCGTAGGTAAGCTTCCAAACATTTATTAACAACCTCTGTTTGCCCATTTGTTTGAGGGTGATAAGCTGAGCTCATGTTGAGGTAGGTTCCATCATGGTTGAACAATTCCTTCCAAAAGTTCCCTTTAAATTTGGCATCCCTGTCACTGACAATAACTTTCGGAAAGCCGTGTAGTTTATAAATATGTTTGCAGAATATCTCCTCAATTTGCTTTGCAGAGTCTGTTTTTTTAATAGCGATAAAGTGAGCATATTTAGTGAGTCTATCTACTACGACAAATATCTTATCCTTTCCATCTGATACAGGTAATCCTTCAATAAAATCCATCGATATCTCTTCCCATTTCTGAGTCGGAATATTTAAGGGATGAAGTAAGCCAGGTGTCATAATGTTTTCATTTTTATTTCTTTGACACTTGTCACATTCTGCAAGATATTTTTGAATATCGTGACTCATACCCTTCCAGAAAAATGACTGACGTGCATTGTAGTAGGTTTTGAAATATCCTACATGCCCAGATGACATGGAATCATGTGATTCCTTGAGTATTTTTTATATAAACTTGGATTTGGAGTTTAGATAAATTCTCCCTTTGTACCATAAGATATCGTTCTTCCATTCAAATTTTGAATTCCCTGGGAGATTGTTGATTATAGCCAACATGTCCGGATCTTTGGCATACTCACTTCTAATCTCATTAACCCATTCAGGCACAACTATTGAAACTGCAAGCAATGTTGTTTCCTCATCTTTTCTAGACAGGGCATCCGCTACTACATTGTCCTTTCCTTTCTTGTGTAATATCTCCATGTCAAAAGCGGCAATCTTCTCGATCCATTTTTGTTGTTCTTCAGAGAGTGTTTTTTGCTGAAGGAGATACTGAAGACTGTTATGATCGGTTCGGATGGAAAATTTACTTCCTAATAGATATTGTCTCCATTTGGCTAATGCATGCATAATTAAGAGCATTTCCTTACTGTATGTGGACTTGAGACGCTCACGTTTATTTAGTTTTCTGCTTTCAAAGGCAATAGGGTGTCCTTCTTGCATTAATACTGCACCAATACCAAATCCCGAGGCATCACATTCAATGATAAATGGTTTAGAAAAGTCAGGAGTTGCCAATACTGGTGCATTAGCCATTACTTCCTTCAAATCTTCAAAACATTTCCCTGCTTCTTCATTCCATTTAAACGAATTTTTCTTTAAAAGATTTGTAAGAGGTGCAGTTCGATGTGCATAATCTTTAATAAATCTTCGATAATATCCCGTTAATCCTAAAAATCCTCTGAGCTTGGATATGTTCACTGGTTTATTCCATTCCCTTATAGCCTTAATCTTAGAAGGATTCACTTTTACTCCTTCATGGGATATTAGGTGTCCCAGATATTCAACTTCTTCTTTTCCAAAGGTGCATTTGGATTTTTTTGCATAAAATTGATGGTCTTCTAGTAACGTGAGAACCTTATCCAAGTGTTGCAAATGCTCCCTCCAAGTTTTACTATAAATCAAGATATCATCAAAAAATACTAATACAAATTTCCTGAGATATGGACGAAATAACTCGTTCATAGTGGCTTGGAACGTAGCTGGTGCATTTGTTAACCCAAAGGGCATTACTTTAAATTCATAATGACCTTCATGTGTTTGAAATGCAGTTTTTGGTATATCTTCCAATCTAATTCCGATCTGGTAGTAACCTGACCTTAAATCTAATTTAGAGAAATATTTTGCGCCATGAAGTTCATCCAACATTTCATCGATAAAGGGAATTGGAAACTTATTTTTAATGGTTATCTTATTTAATCCTCTATAGTCAATGCATAGCCGAAATGATCCATCTTTTTTTCTTACCAATATAACTGGGGCAGCATACGGACTCTTACTTTTTGAAATGACCCCACATTTTAAAAGGTCTTGGATTATCTTCTCAATTTCCGTTTTATGGTGATGTGGGTAGCGATAAGGTTTGATGTTAACAGGATCTGATCCTGCCTTGACTTCTATTGTGTGTTCGATTTCCCTATGAGGAGGCATCTTCATTGGTAGATCTTGAAATACCTTTTCATGTTTCTGAACTAATGCTTGTACCTCCTGAGATTCTTCATGGTTGACTTTTGTGGATAACATCTCTAAATGACGACATTCGACTATATAAGCTAGTGCTCCCTTTCGGATCATCTTCATCATCTGGGATGATGATACGATTTGATTTTCTGGGGCTTGGAATCCAAACAACTTGTGCTTCCGTCCTTCCCACCTAAAGCTTATAAACTGCTTCTGATGGTTGGCTGAATAAGTACCTAAGGTTTGTAACCACTGAATTCCTAAAACCACATCTACTCCTCCGAGTGGTACGACATAGAATGGGGATTCTAAATTAAAGTCTTTAATCTGTAATTTGACTTTATGGCATTTTCCTACCTGTTCAATCTTCTTACCATCGGCCACCATTACCTTCATATTAGGCATGGGAAAAGTAAAGAGGTTGAGTCTTTTGCAACGTGCACAGCAAATGAACTGCGTGACATATGACTGTAATATGTCACAGCAAAGCAAACAACGTATTGTGCCACAATGCGGAATTTTTTTATGATCAGTTTGGTCGTGAAATCTTGGAAGACCAGTGGTATTGGTTATAACTTTAATATTTTTATATTCGGTTTGGGTTGAGATGAGCGTAGGCTCAAAATTAAATTGAATGAGTTTTGTTTTTAGATGCAATTTTAATTATGTTATTATTGCATACAATTAAAATGGTCTTTTGTGGACTCATCAACTATGGTAAGAAATGGAGTTTGCACATATGGTGCAATATTTTATTACTATAGGTATAAAAAGAGAGGTAATTGGAATTGCAAAATAGATCAATTTCATCATTTTGAAGAGTAAGCCTGGGCCTTAATATAATTGGACATTTTTGAAAAAAAATTAAGTGAAATATTCATCATTTGTGGTATGCCGTAAATGGAGTACAGTTTAAAAACTCGTGGAGGCTGCATAAGCCTTTAATGTCAATGTTGAGGAATGGCGCAAAGATTAGTGTCAGTTTTGATCCAATACCAACTTATAAAATTAACTCCATTGCCATGGAGGTGTGACACTGTGGATTCTACCAACCTAATGTTTTGAAAACCAGTCGTATTAAGCTTAAAAAAAAGGCATGTGTGGGGCTTGTGAAAGAGGTGCAACTCCAGCAGAACATTCAAGGTATGGATCCAGTCTTTCCCCGATAACACCTTCCAGCATAAGAAAAGGTCACTGGGATTGATTAAGGTAAAGTTTTTGAAAAATTCATGTATATTTTTTTTGGGAGAATGTAATCTTGAAAGGATATTCGGTTACATTAAGATTTCATGTTTTTAAAGCAAGAAATTGAAATTGAAGAGATTGAGATGAGGGAACTAGGCTTAAACTAAGAGGGGAGATTGTGTGTACTTTGAAGGTTTCTAACAATATTTTGTTGGGAGAAGATTTATGTTAGAAAGTTGCTTGGAAGAATTTTATTTGCTAGGGAGAGAATGGACCTTACACATTCAAAGTAAATCTGTAGAGGCTTGAATTTATTCCTAAAAGAATACGCAAGAGAACGGTTGGATCATTTCAACCACGAGAAGATTCAAGGTAAGTGCTCATTGAATGAATCAATATTCATTGAGTAGAGGTATTTTAAAGTTTGGATGATTAAATTTCCTTTCCATACTCGAGAGGTGATATTTTGTGAATGTTATGAAAGAGTGGAAATGTTGCAAATACGGAAGTATAAATGAATGGAAAATGAATGGGAAAGTGTGCTAATCCTGGGTGATATAAAGAGAAACATGCATTTTTATGAGAGAGGGTTTATTATGCATAATGTGGATTCTTCATAGTTTTGGTTAAGTCATTTTGGACCAAAGCTTGTAGTTGGGAAAAGAATAATTCTTTTTATTGGTGATTGAAAACATAATTTCTTGATGTTGTAAAATCTTTGTTTTACCATCATGTGGCGGTATCTAAGGAGGTGATATTCAGGATGGACATAATGTACGAGTTGTACCATTCATCGAAGAGGTTGAAATATGAATAGCTTGTTCTTTGTACACAGGTGAAGAGATGTGAATTGATGTTGTATGGTGCATAAAAGTGCAGGGAAATGTTTGCATTAAGATGACGAGCTTATGGGCGTGCGAGTATTTACAGTGACAAAGACGACACAGAAGAGTGGAAACCAGAGAATTGAGATTGCAGAGAGAAAGGTTTATTAATAACCTTAATAGGAGCATGAGGTATGATAATTCAAGAAGGTATTTTGAACATTGAAGATTGAATGGTTTATTTATTTTCACCTTAAAATAAATCTTGGAAAATCTGAATTGCATTTAGACTAAAGACTTCAGTATCATGTGAAATGATAAGGCAAACTGATGATTTCTCATAAGAATGAAGTATGAAAGAGAGTGAAGATTTTACATCATAAAATGAATTAGGGATGGATGTTTGTTGGAGGATTGTATAACTTGAATTATGTCAAAATATCCACTATCATAATTATTGGGGCAAAGCTTGAAGTCAAAACAGATGTTAGAGTCAAATGAAAATTTGGATAGTTTGAGTTAAGATTGAGTATTTTCATCCAAGATGAAGAATTGGTGTAAGTCTGAAGTCAAAGAGTCGTAAGCTAAGTAAAAAGTCTGAATGCAATGGGGTGCATGATCGACAGAACCCGACACCCAAAGAACTGGTCATTGTAACACATGAATTACTAAAGTGTTGTTTGCAGCAAAGTGAAGCAATAGGGTTGCCAGAGATTGGTTCCAAGACAGAGAACCAAGAGAAGCCAAGTGCAGGAGGAGAACTTGCAATTTTTGATGAATGGCAAGTGTGAAGGATTGCTGAAAGGTGGGTTGAATGAAATCCACACGTGAACAGATGAAGTTCACAAAGGAGGAGAAGATGACTGGTGTCAGTCATTTCAAGAGAACTGATGAAGACCACAACAGAGGGAAGAAGAAGGAAAATGCCAAGGTAAGTGGCATATGTGAGTAGTTGACAGATGAAGAGTACGAGTGGGAGAAGGCTGAGATAACAATTCACCTTGAATTGTTAATGGAAATATTGCAGGAAAATGTGAAAGACTAGACACATGGTTGGACCAGTATCCTGGCATCAGATCTGTAGAGCAGCTACCGAGTGATGGCAGGATCCTTGAGTAAGTTGCATGATGTAACAGATTGAGAGGGAGCTGCAGTACAGATGTGGTAGTGGTGGTGGCAGCGTCATGGGCAGCAGTACAGGAGAGCAACAACATCGCAGTGATGAAAGGCAACAGGTCCAACATCAGTGCAGGACCCACACTAGAGATCAGTGCAAAGCTTCGGGGTGAAGCAGCGTTGTACTAGAGCACATTCCTCGCTAAGAGGGAGTGTTGAGTTTTTTTTTTTGAGTGTTAGGGTAGCATCGGATGTGCTCTAGCTCCCAAAATTTGTGGAGGGACTAGAGTACATGAGATATCCAAGATCCAGAAAGGGATTTGGGAAATTCCATCCAGTTTGGGAGATAATTAATTAATTAATATTTTTAATTAAGGACCCTAAGTCTAACTTAGGAAAATTAAAATATTGAAGGAAATTAATTTAAACATGTGATGGAAATGACTCAAGTCACACGGATCAAGATTTCTTTTAATCTTAGCCATCGATTCAAGATTAAATCATGGCCGTTGGTTTCCCAACGAGAAAGTATAAAGGAAAGGCTTGGGGTCAGTTGGAGAACACACGCATGGAGGCAAAGCACTGAGACTAAGCTGAAATTCTAGGGCAGGTTTGCTAAGAATTTTCAGAAGTGTTTCAGCTGTAGCGAGGGGTAGTATTGGCTAAGGGGCTGATCTGATCCCAGTGCTAAGAATCAGCAAGAGGTGCACCATAAGGAGCAGCGTAGAGAAGTAGGGGCAGCAGCAGCAACTATGCAGCAGTTGCACAACGCAGATGGCTTCAGCCGCTACATAGGTGCTATGTAGGCCTAGAAAGGGCAACGCTGAGTCAGCAGGAGGCCCCCATGGTTACACAGAGGTCATCCAACGCAGCATAGGGACTACATCACCTAGTCTGGGGTTACACAGCCCTCTCTAGGCCAGCGCAGAGGCATGTAGAGGCTAGCAGGGCTGACGCAGGCAGCTTCAGGGGCAGCACTAGGGTTTCTAGAGGCAGAAAGTGGCTGAGTCCTGTAAATCTCGTTTGAGGTTATGGATCAGTGAAGTTTTAAGTCTCTAGAACAACAGGTATTGCTGAAGATCTGTTTTCTCTGTCGGGTTAAACAGTAAGGTGCCCAGATTTGCTGTATTCAGAAACTACTTAATAATATAAACCCTCTAGCAGCCAGAAAACCGGTTTTCCCGCATTGGGTTTTTCCAGGGATAGTTGTCCAGAAAATCTTGTGTGTCACTTTGTCTATGTGCATGTACCTTTTGCTTAGATATGAATTGGTGAAAGTCTGTTATGTGTTTACTTTGATGTTAATATGAATTTTCAATATTAACAACTTGATTAAGTAGGAGAATTATAACCAGATCTAACAGTAGGGTTTCTGCATAAAGTAATATTCAGAAATTTTCACATCTTTCAGCTCGAGGGCTAGGGTGAGGTTATATACAGGAAGCCATTACAACGCTATTTATCAAGGTTTATATATCATCATGTCACTACCAGGGATTTGAACATGAGCGAGGAAAATAACATCCATTCTGCCTAACCACTTGATATAACCCCAATTGACTAAAAAAAGAAAAAAAAGTGTCACTACTTTATCTTACCTATTCTTAAGAATTTATTATCACCATTAATTTCCAAGAATTTACTTTAAGAATTTAATATTTACCATCAATTACCAATGTGACATACTCAAGCTCTATCTTTTATTTTTGTCTTAACTTTAAGGGTTAGTGGAAAAAAGATTGTGGGGTAGCTTGGGTGGCGCACCTAGACATCCCCATTTTGGTGGATGGGAGTGCCTAAACACCCCCTTTTGGAGAAACATGTCCACACAATGAAGAAATGCTTCCCCATTCATTTTCTTAAGTTTCCCCATAGTGGGGTGCGGGGAAATGTTTCACCAAGAACCCCCTCATATGTGAAGCATGGAAACATGGGGGACGCATCCCTGTGGAACACTAGATAAAATTCCTTGAGTTTGTGTGTGCATTTATTTCTAAAATATTGACAACTAACATTCCTTGAGTGGTGTAATTTTTATTCCACCTCTTCTTTCTAGTCCTCATCTTCCACTCCATTTCCCAACATTTCCTTTACCAATTTGATGGTCCATTTAGTGTGATTTTGCTATGTTTGAGTGGGCATTTTGATTTAAGTACTCTGTTGGCTAGTTAGAACATCTCGAATATGAAAATTGAAGTCTAATGTAGCCTTGTAACGACACTACACTTGTGCTTATTTAAGGTCTATGGGAGTGGGCCCAAAAAAATTTCAAGTATAATTCTCCCCTTCTCATATTTAGGCACCCATTTTGCCCCCATTTTGAATATTTTTTAACATCTCAACCAATTTATTGTGACTCGTCTACCTTTAATCAAGAAAACTTCCAAAAATCTAGTGAGGTATCTAGGCATAGATTGAGCAACCAACTTCATAGGACATCTTTGAAGTTTTGGTAAGTAAATCATCTTAGTTTTTTTCTTCATGATTATGTTGGTTGGTTCCTTTCCTTGTTCCTTTTAGCAACATTACAATCCCTTTTGAAATTTCACTTTAGATCATGTTATACAAAGTTTTCAAATATTCAGACCTTTAAACACCATATGATAAAGTGTTAAAATTTGTAACTAGGTTCAGTCTTCATAATATTTTATGTACTCTTGATTTTATGTATTTGATGTAAAAGAGAAAGGAAATTTATTATTGTTATTTTATAGCATGGGTTTCATGCTCAAGGTCAATTTATTTTTAGGTCAAAGCACCCATTATCTGCTTCTAAGGTTTGCCATCATTGTATAAAGTCAAAAGAGTTATTGTTTGTGTGCTTCTAGGGTTTGTCATCATTGTATAAAGTCAAAAGAGTCATTGTCATATGTTATAGACCCGATTGGGCATCTTGTATCAAGTCAAAAGAATTTATTTTGAGTCAAAATGTGTCAAAGTGTCCCTCTAAGACCAAGTCAACCAGCAGAGAAGCAGTTGGCCTCATAAAAGGGGGACTTGTCCTCCTTAGAAGATTAGGGTTTTGTTGCAACAACAAGGAACAAATTTTAGATCTCCAAGAAGGGTCAAAAATCTAATAAAAGAAACAAGCTTTGAAGTCTATTTGTCTAGGTTGTTAAAATATGAAAGTTCTATGCAGAAATTTAAAAATTCTTTGCAGAAACTTGAAAGTTCTATGCAGAGAAATGAATGTACTTGCAGAAAAAATTGAATGTACTTTGCAAAAAACTGAATGGAATTGAATGTACTTTGCAGAAAGCTTTATGTACTTTGCAGAAAATTGAATGTACTTTGCAGAAAATTGAATGTACTATGTTGTTACAAATACTTAGAATGTAGATTTCTTCTTCACAACTTTTCAGATAAGCAATTGTAGATAGAACATAAACTTAAGGATCATATGAAGACAACCAAGCACAATTATGAGACACTGAGAGTTAGGTCTAATGACTAGGGCAAAACACACAAGGGGAAAGCCCAAATGATTCTTCTTCTATTAGATTTTTTCAATTGTTTCGGAGAGTACAGCAAGAGAGAATGAGAATGAATAAAGTCGCCAATGTTTGATCAACTTGTAGCTGAATCGGTCTTGCTCTTTGCTTGAATATCTCATTCTTCTCTTGATTAGATCTTGTCCTACACACTTGCTCCAACTCTTCCCTTGCTCTTACTCTTCACTTGCTCTCACACATCTCTTGCACACACTCAACTCTAGCTCTCCTTCTCTACAATGAAAATGCTACTCTCAACTCTCACTTGCTCTTGCTTAAATAGATGAGAAAGGAGAGGAGTTACAAAATGAATTCATTCCTTGAGCCAATAATAAGAGAATTGAATTCCATGAGGGGGGAGTTACTTGAGGAGAAGTGTAATTCATTCCAATAATAGAGAGAGAGGTACACTTGCCTTGAGGAGTTACAATTCGAATTAGGGAGGGAGAGAGTTACACTTAGATATGAGAGAATATTTAGTGAGAGTTACAAATCAAATTGAATGAGGGAGTTACAAGTGCATTTAATGAGGAGTTACACTTTTGGCATACATTGAATTAGTGAGGGAGAGCTATATTCTATCAAGTGTGGAGTTACTATTTTATTCCAAGAGAGAGGTTCAATTTTCCAACTAAGAGGTTCTCAATTTGATTTACTTATTTCATGAGAGAATTCGTTTTTATTAATCCATTAAAGGTGAATGACTTTAGACTATTTTATAAATAGTAATAATACTAGTAAGGATAAAATTATTAATTCTTGACTTGTATAGTCATGATTGATTTGATTTTAAAGTGAATTCCATATGTTGAGATCATCCTTGATCATTTAGACATGACTTTCTATTTTTGGAAAATCACTTCCAAATTGAGACATGACTTACTATTTTTGGAAAGTCATTTTAGAATTGTTAGAAATGAAATTTTATTATATGTGGTTCAAACAAAACTGAAAGATATGATTTCTTCTAGAGAAATTCATCCTTGAGCTGTCAAATTTTAACATAGGAGGAAGAAGCAATTCAAACAAAGGAAGGAGGAAGCCTAAAAGAAGCCATATCACCCACATGTGTGAAATTGCAGAAGTTGTTGGGGGTTGAAGTTGCAAAAGTTGTTGGGGGCTGAAGTTACAGAAAGTTATTGGGGTTGAAGTTGCAGAAGTTGCTGGGGGTCGAAGTTACAACAATTGCTGGAATATTGAAGTTACAACAATTGTTGGAGGGTTGGAATTTGTTGAAGGTTGAATTGATCTTGGAATGGTCTTAGTGTTGGGTCTAGAGGTCTTGGAATTCTTCATTTGAAGGTTCTATAAGAAGAGAAGAATTTCTTGTGGGTTTTCCTCTCTAGGAGAGGTTTTGGCCCTAGCTAGCAACCTACATCTTGTGTCCATTTGTTCTATTGATCTTCATGTTTTTGTAGTTGTTTGATGGTAAGAACACTAATAATCAAGAGAAGAAGAAGCAAATTATAAGTACAAGTTAAAGTAAAAGAACATCGCAAGCGGTTATCAAGTTTAGAGAAATCACACCTAATCTAGCTGTCCTAGATTTCTCCACATGGTATCTGAGCTAAGGTGTCAAGGAAAGGCAGCGTGAAGATCACTCTATTGAAATAGGATACATAGGGGCTAAATATAAGAGGAAGAGCATCAAGGAGAACTAGTCATCACTTCACAAAGACCTCATCATCTTGAAGGAAGAACTCTTTGAAGAAGAAAAGAAGACCTCAAGGACCCTACCTCCATCTTAAAGAAAGAAGGACTCTACACATTAGAAGCATTTTGGGAAGTCTCCACATTATACATCATCATCCTAAGCAAGAAAGAAGAGAACTTCATCATCATCAAAGGAATCAAAGTGATCTCCCTCATATTGAAGGAAAGAGCACATCTCAAGCATCTTTGAAGGAAGAAGAACATCTCTCCTTATCTTGAAGAAGCATTGTCATTTTGAAGAAGGAAGATCATCCCTCCCTCATTATAAAGCTCATAGAAGACATCATCATCAACGAGGCATCTTCATTTGTCAACTAATTACTTTATATTCATGTCTCAATCTACAAATCAAATGACTACTTTCTGCAAGGAGAACAATAAGTTTGTTAGGACATCAAACTACCTTGCACAAAAAAAAAAGAATAGATTTGATTCTCATAGAAAATGAAGTTTTTGATTATGTCACGGGCTCCATCACAAAGTCACCTCAAGAACATTCTCAAGCATTATCAAAATATATGAAAGGAGAAATAAAGGCTCAAAGAATCCTAATTTAGTCTATCACGGATTCTCTCATTCCCTTTGTAGCAAAATTGAAGTCATCAAAAGAAATCTATGGCAAGTTGGTAGAGTTGTACTTTGTAGTACAACTGAGGAAATAATATTTTTAAGAATTGAATTATACAAAATGAAAGTATCAAAGGAAGAAGGGGTGGCTTCATATCAAATGAAGGTATCTCAAATTAGAGATCAACTACAAGAGCTAGGAGAAACAATGTCAGATCCAGAGATGACCACTTGTGTACTCAATGCACTACCAAATGAATGGGGCAACTTTGTACCAAGCATCTATGGAAAGAAGGAAACTACATCATTCAATGATCTATGGGATTTATGTAAGATTGAAGAAACTAGATTAAGAGAAAAGAATGGCGTTGAATCAATTGAGCAAACACAAGCATTTGCAACTATGACAAGGAAGAAAGGAAAGTTTGGAAGGTTTGAGCCTCAAAAGAGATTTCAAAAGAAAGTTTACATGTCTAAGATTCAGTGTTATGAATGCAATGAATATGGGCACTACAAGAGGAATTGTCCTAAACTCAAGAAGGGAAACGAGAAAAGGAAAGAAAGAAGTGAAGCCCGTGTGATCGAAGAAGTAGAAGAACCAAAAGAAAAGAAAACAAAGAAGGAAGAAGGAAAAGACCTCTACTATCAAAGGTCTCATTCATTAAGTTATTTTCAAGACAACAATCAGGGTAGGAAGCATCACAATTATGATAAGATGCATTACAACAGTGATTGAGATAGCATCATTAGTAGCATAGAAGGATAGTAGAAATAGCAATTTGCATGGTTGAAGCAAGTCATCTAGCAAGATAGGAAGATAAGAGATCGTCACACCTCATCATCATTAGAAAGAAGCATTTGCAAAATAAGTATCATCAAGATCCTCCATCAGAATCTTTGTTAAAAAAGATTCAACTCTACTTGGAAGAAGCAAGTGTTACATAGATAGTCTACATTCCACCTAGTGTGGAATCCACAGTTTGGAAGAATGAAGGTATGGTAACATAAAGTGCAGCATGACAATTTGGTTGAAATATTTTTCCATCTTCAAGCAAGGGAAAGGAAGTTGCTAAAGAAAGTCTAGGTGACCACATGAAGGAAAAAGGTATGCATATATTTGGTAACTTTTAATAAATGGATAAATTCATGTCATCACTTAATTGCAGATAGAATGGTTAGAATGCTCTATGTCATGAGCATGATTGAAGAAGAAGGAACTCTTCCTTCTGAATGATACATGAAGGTAGAAATACAATATGCCTTGAACTCTTCTACATGATGACATGATAAAATCAACATTATATGACCTCATGGAGAATATGAGGTGGTTGGCAACAATTGGTCCTATGCAGAAGGAGCTATGTGTAGAGATCCCGAGGAAGAAGTATATGAAGAAGTTGGAGGGAGAGTTTGTAAAGATATATCTATAGCCACTTATATGAGATGATTAATCAACATCTAATAACAATTAGAAGGATTAGCTATGACATCTCCATAGAGAAGCTATGAAGACTTTGAAAGTATAGTGAAGAAGGAGAACCTTGGTAATAGATGTCTTGGAGATGGATTTGTATAGTATGCAAAAGGTTGTTGATGTTGCATAAGCAGATGTTATGACGAAGGGCCATCATAAAGAGGTAATTTTGGTTGGATGTTCACTTTTTATTTTTGAAAGCAAGCATTTGATTGGATTGGAACAAGGCTAACGACAAAAGGTTGTAGAAATTCACCTACAACTAGTACACATAAAATTGGATGGATGATTTTGAAAGAAACATGACTTGTAAGAGGTAGCAGTATGAAGGAGAACTAGATGATGATAAAGGTCACTTTTCGATGAAGAGAAGGATGTCATGACTAGCATTAATTGGTTCAACACTATGTTTTGTTGAAAAGAAAAAAGCAAAGTGATGTAGAAGATGGCCGAAACCCTACGAAGAAATTATGAAAGAAGATGACCCCATATTGAAGACGTTGAAGTTTATTCATGACATGATGATGCAAAAAGGAGGAGCCCTACAAGCAGTTGATAGTACCATGATCTGTTGAATTTCCACGACCTTGGGTCTAGGATAGAATCTTGCTGCTGTCCTCTTGCGGCTTGCTTTCCAATAACTCAACTTGTTGCTTTCCTATTGCGGCTTGCTTCCCAACAATCCACGTGGGCTCCTCCAAACAATTCCTAAGGCCTCCTACAAGCGGCTCATCAATTGATCCATGCTCTGGTCCACAAATCAAGGACCACACATTCCTCCAAAACATTATTGTAATGGTGTTTGCTCTTTTTGTAATGGTGTTTTCTCCTGTTGTTTGTGACAACCCTGGTTACGACATGTGCTGCAACCCTAAACCCTCTTGACAGTCCACAAACAAGCCCTTTAAGGGTTGAGGCATACCCTTAGACGTCTCCTCCTCACCCTCACTACTTGCTTAGGGCACTAGTTAACCCTTGATAGCCCATAAACAAACCCAACTGTGTGCTAAGGCCTACGACCTAGCACAACAGCCCTAAAACCATGAGACGATCCCCTAATTCGGTGCCCAAACACACTCCAACAACAACATTTTTGACCCTTAGCAGCTTGGCCCAACAACAGGCCTACTCAGCCTCTAGAACAACAATCTCGGCCCTCTTTTCAACCCAAAGACAATCCGCTGCCATTACAGCTCACTCGGCCTCCATCACAGAATTCAGATCCTCCTTTGCGATGTCTAGAGCCTCCTTCATGCTACGGCTAGGGAAATTTCCGAGCTCCTTCTCTTGAGAAGATGTTGTACCAAATGGATGACTAAAACATATCAAATCACCCTCAATTTATAGCCAAATGAGGGGCTCCACGAATTAGTGAAGAGACACATCTATTGGCCAAATTTTACTTCAAGCATACATGACTTGAAAACCAATAATTACTTGTCAACTTCAAAAATTCATTTTTCCTTAACAACTCAAAATCGGATGATTCTTGTTGTGTTAGAATTGTCTTGACGAGCACTATCATCCTCATCCATCACATGTCGAAAACTCATCATGGTTTAGGCCCAAACATCGATGGGTGCAAAACCCCAAAGCTTGGGTTTCAAGCCCACAAGCTTACTTGTGGCGCTTTGACCTCCAACCCTCGAACACTAGGGCTTGGAGTGCATCCCAAGCTACACAAAAATCAACACTCCCTCTTAGCGAGGGGGGTACTTCCAAGACTAGGGAGTAACCATCATCCGACGAAACTTAGCCCATCTGGTATCCATCACTACAACATACCTTGTAGATGAATTCGACAATCTCGGTAGTGCCTCTACCTTATCACATTTGAACCTGAAGATCCCAAACCTCCATAGGGCTTCTCCCTCCGAGGCTAGACTCCCTCTGAGCCTACACGACCTCCACTGGCTCAGTATTGCAACCACTCATCCGTCTGGATCAAATACTACTCGTGCAAATCCCACCAATCTCAGATATGCAAGACCATGATATGATGAAGACTCTATCTTGCCAATATACAGTCCATCACATGAAGCCATCTCAATCAACTTGATCTCATCCATGCCAAAGAAATCCTCGAGCGGAGAGACGGAAGTCCACGATCGACAATCTGTCCTACAACAAACTGTTGTTCACCAGGCTCAACACCAGTCCACCAGAACTCCCAACCCATCTTGCCATGTAACTTGTCAAGACCACATCTCCATGTAGTAGCAGCGACCTGCTGCTTCTATTTCCCCTCATTCTTGTTAGGGCACTTGCTAGAAAAGTGTCCTAGCTGATGGCATGCAAAACACTTGACATTACTTAGGTCCTTGTTCAAGATGACCCATCACTTGGCCCCTTCTTGACTTGAGGCTTATTGTTACCTGCTAGGGCAATATTCTCCTCCTCTTCGAATCTCTTCTTCTAGTCACCACACTGAGCTCCCTCCCAGATTTCCTCCTAGATAAAATCATCCCACATCCTTTCCCAAGAGGGCAAGTGCTCCTGACCAACAATACACTTCATGAATGCCTCCCATTGTTTCGTAAATCCATTTAAGTCTATATGCACTATCTCAGCTTCTAGGATTGTACCCCCAAAAACTACCATTTCGTCCCTCAACTGCGTTATCCTGGTCAAGTAGGTGGCTATGCCCTCACCCTTGGACATTACGATGTTGTGAACGTTGTCTCTTAGCACCATCTTATGACTTTGGTAATTTCTTTGGTACAGCTTGGTAAGCACATTTGACATCTTCTTAGCAGTGTCTTTCTCAGACAGATGGGGTATCAAGTAGTCTTTGACACCATCGAGCAATGGGATCTGAACTTGGCAGAGTAACTGTTGCATTCACGAAGTTCCACAACTTGTTCTCTTTGAGAACTACTCTGATTTGAACCCTTCATTGAAGATAGTTTGAGGAGCCTGTATTCGTATTCAGAGGCTACAGGTCTGATACCATGTTAATTCTTAAAAACCCAGCTACAGTTTTGATGTCCAACAAAATATTCACATAACAAAGAATGAAAGATACTTTCTAAGCTGATTTGTAACAACAAATACTCTGGTTTCTTAACTAGCAAAAACAGTAGAAACAAAATTCACAAAGCCAAACACACAAAAGAATAACACAAATATACCCTGGAAACCCCAATGTGGGGAAACCAACAAACGATGGCCTTTGATTCAGCTTCCAAAATTAGTTTACAGCAGATCTTTACAAAACAAAATTGATATGGAAATTTATAACAGTGAATCTAAGTCAAATCAACCCCTTCTCACCATTGTATGTCCCCACAAATCGGCCTCTGCACCCAACAAATTTTGGCCTGTACAATCCAGGAAACTCATGGTTGTATGGCCCCTTTTGCTTTACCTGCTCCCTGATCTGAAATTGCCCAGTATGCTACCCTAGTGTCTTGACCTGCTCTTTTCTGCTTTGACTGTTGCTTTACCTGCTCCCTGATCTGAAATTGCCCAGTATGCTACCCTAGTGTCTTGACCTGCTCTTTTCTGCTTTGACTGTCAAAACGTTCTTTCCAGTTGAATGGCCAAGCGTGCCTATCGAATGATCTCCTCAACAGAACAGCTCAGACTCCTTTCATAAATTGCTTAACCCTAATCTCTAAATAGATGGATGGCTGAGATTTCATCTCATCTCTTGTGATGAAGGGATATAACTTAATCAGTCATTGACCCTTTTACCTTTTCCAGAAAGGTGGCCAGTAAGTCAAATAATTAAATTAAGTTGTTGTCTAAAGTCCCAAATTAGGGAATTAATTAAGTAATTGTTGTAGGAGTTATTTGAGGTGGTTGGCTGCATGCCATGGCACGTGTCCTATGCAGAACCACCTTCCAAGCTGCAAATTCAACGCTTTTACCCATTAATATCATTATAGTTTGTTTATAAAATCCTTAGTTGTGCCATTTAAAAGCTGGTTGTTTCTTCCTTGATTTGAACACATAATCTGAAGGACAACACATAAGCATTGAAGTTTGAATCACACTTACAATTCAACAATTGACAAACATTTGAGGGTTCATTGGAACAAGCCCTACATGTGGCAAATGAAGATGGCACGCAAGACAATGAGCCACACAAAGGGTCCACATTTCATTGAGCATACTAAAACATCCTCCAATGCTGAATCTTCTCATGAATATTTTATTTATTAGCACATCCTTCCAAAAAATTCTATTTAAAAAGTTTAAAGCATCTTTTATTGTTTAGTTTTATGTTCCTTTCGAAAAAATAACATTGTTCAATGTGGAGACTATTAATTTAGGACAAAAACCTTCCATATTGTAGTAAAGGAAATTGTTATGGGTTTGTGTTGAAGTTTCTTCTCAATGATAAATAGAATATAATCACAGTATTTATGAACAACATTCTTTGCATTTCTATTTCTATTTCACAATTGAGCATCCCCAAGCAAGTTGTCATGTATTTCAGAACAGCTTACAGTGCACAATAAGCCTGCAGTCATAGTCGAGTTTTTTCTTCTTAATGAGGCATTTAGTCACAACTAAGTGGTTGTTCATAGAGCAGTGTATCATCAATCCCGTTTATTGGAATACCTAACTCCTAGGGTCCAACATGAATATCCTTTTCCTGAGCCCATCTGAAATAAGAGGTCCAATGGTGCTATGCTCTGCTCTGGCCTTCTTTGAGCGCTTGAAAACAGAATATGGGAGATTTTTGGAAGTTAAAGGCTTTGAGGTTCTTGTCTTTAGAGACCACCTCTACCCACAATCCAAAAATTAGGTTGCACCTTTTTTAGTTGCTTTGGCATCTTTCACCAAGTATATTAGGTGACCATTTGTAATTAGAAATTAAAATGGCTCACATATATGATGCAACTCCTTGTTTCTATTTGCAATTAGATTTGCAAGGCAAATAGTAGATGTTTCATTAAAAGCAGATTGCATGGAGGATGCAAAGGTCTCAAATCTCACGAACTTGGCCACATCAAGTGCCAACCTATTATTCTTAACAACCTTGTTTGAGTAGGAATATTAAATTGCAAATGTTTTTTGAGACCCATAGCAATATATCTGGGTTGAGAGGTCTTGGTTAGTGTGTGTTTTTTCTAGCAATAGCGGAATTCCTAGAACTAAAAAGAATACAATGATGTACATTTTCATTCCATCAGACCACATATAGAAGATGGAGAGATTGAACTTCAATATCATACCACACAAGAGTAAATTGTAGATATGTTTGACCTTGTCCAAAATAGTATAGATCATTCTTTAGTAATAGAATTCAGATTACCGTAAATACAGTATATTGATGTGATTTATGTATTAATAATAAATAAATGGAAAGAGGATACATGAGATCTTTCTCTCTCCCCTTGTAAAAATGTAAGAAGACATTATAATTTAAATTGAATACAAACTTGATGGTTCTCTTCAATTGTAGAGTTCATTCTCGGTTCAGTACTTGATAGAAATGAACTTCTTCAAAATGTTCATTAGCCATTTTTCTCATATTGCCGATCCTCTCAATGAGCTTACTGCAAACTATTAACAGTTCTGTTCAATTCAATTCAATAACCGAAAATGTTTCCCGTGACCTTAGTTTGCTAATGCTTTTATGTATCGTGCCATCACTTGTTCTTCTTGTATTGCTACAGCCATCTCGGTAGGGACAGATGCTTTGCAATTTACTTTTGGTACGGTTCTTAAGCAAGAAGGAGATCTAGTTGGCTGTAATTAAGGAACTTTTTTAATCTAAGTTAAATTACATGTGGTAAAATTTTATGCATTGTTTAAGTATTGAAGCATTGAATTGTCAGCAAATTTGTTTCCTACTTGTTTTAAAGTGCCTATCATAAGTTTTTAATTGGACTCTTACATCCAGAAGTCAAAAGCCATTCTTGTACATACATTTCAAATCGAAACCTCTTTAGGATAAGCATCAAGTTCCAATTCACTTTAAAATTGATGATAAAGTCAGGTTGTATTTGGACACACATTTAAGTAGTGGCATTACCATAAACCTAAGCCATTAAATTATGGCCCTTTACCATTAAGTAGGCTGTTGGAGTTTTTAAAGATTTGCATTATGGCCCTGTACCAGTAAACTAGGCTGTTGGAGTTTATAAGGATTTGCTTTATGGTCCTGTACCGTTAAGCAAGCTATTGGAGTTTACAAGGCTTTGCATTATGGTCCTTGTACCATTAAGCAGTGTGTTGCAATTAATGCTTCTTGACTTGATTTGCCAGTTCAATTGGCCATCCATGATATTGAAAAATACTACTTTTGGATGTTCAAGCTTGAACAAGAACTAAGCTGACAATTCAATAGATCTAGTCTATTGGATAAGGACACTAACTTCCCAAGCTAAAAATATCTTTTCGGCTACTTCTGAGAAATAATCTGCCCATCTAAAAGAGAAATAGGGGATAATATCCTGATGAGGGAGGAAATGAGAAAGTATATTATGTAATGTAATAATGTTTCGCAATTTCATAGCACTGCCATTAGTAACTGATTGAACAATTATGTGAGAGGCTAGCTTTTGTAGAACAACCAATTCAAAACCCATCTCTTCAATTATGACTGCCTTTGTAGAACATAACCAGGTTGCTTGCATAGATGTTTTGTAAAAGCTATTTGAAAATTTTCAAACCTCATAAAAATCATGTCCATTGTAGCTTGTATAGGCCCTTTCAACAGAACTTTGTAATATGCCTCTGGCGATGATATCCAAATTTCATAAAAGATTGGTGTTTGTGTATATTACTTGGCAACTTTGACAACTTCTATATTCGGTTTACAGTAGTATGAGTGGGATTTGTTGGCAGTGTTTTGCGGGCATGCATACCCTAGACTGAAGGACGCATTTTCCATATTTCTTGTGAAAGGGAGATGAGTATGAGTGCTCGTATCCCCAGCATCCACAAACACAGTGGGTGCCATTTCCATGTCCATTGCAGATGGGGACATGGTTTGGACATTCGGGCAATGGTCAACCCCCATCCAGGGAATGTCAGGACATTCCTGACACAGGTATAAAAAATGAATATTAAATCACTTAAGAACATTTTCTTCTTCATTTTTTAAGTCCTTTCCGATGCATCCCACTTTGCATAAAACAGCATAAAAAGGGTTTTCCAAACCTAGACTTGTCATTTGCATCATTTTTCATCCAGAAAACTGACAACAATAACGAAGAGGAGTGTTTCTCAACTACAATGGTGAGCAATTTTTAAGCATTTCAAGCTGGATAATTTTTTTTTCGGGGGAGGGGGGGAGGGGGTGTTGTCTGCTGAAATCTGTGGTGTCTATTTTGTCTTCCTCAATCCGTCTTCTCACCTCCATCCCCAAATTGGCGTGAAACACGTGTGGTTAGATAATACACTTCCCACCCATCGTCTGGCTTATCTTAGAGAGCTATGGAAAGCATAGCATCCGATGTTGCTTCATGTATATCTTTGACCCTCTGCATAACAAAAAGTTACAGGTGATGGTTTATATGCTAGTTGGGTGTATTCTTCTAAAGTTTAGACCTTAACGCATTCTCTACTTTTCACTATTTTGAATTTTCAAAAGGAAATTCACTTCAGCTTTGCAAAATAGTGTTATCAAGAATCTTGATTTGAATATCAATACTGATGAATGTTTTGTTTTCATTATATTGCATTGTAGATTCCCTTCAATATCAGTTTGGCACGGAGCAGAGATGGAATTATACCATAGTTCGGGGAATTGGATATTTTTGAGTTTGTGAAGCACTGTTAAGAATTTTGGCTTTTAAATTATTGGTGGAGTGAAATTATATCATAAGTTTTGTGAAGCACTGTTAAGAATTTTGGCTTTTAAATTATTGGTTGAGTCAGAATTGGATACTTTTGAGTTTGTGAAGCACTGTTAAGAATTTTGGCTTTTAAATTATTGGTTGAGTCAAGTTATAACGTAAGTGTATCAAATGTTCTCCTCTATTAAGATATAGTATCTTATTTAATCAAACAGGATATTTTGTTAAAATAATTTTCAAGTTGTTTTTTAATATTTTTTAGTTACTTGAAAATTCCACTATAACATTTCAATTATTTAGCAAGAGCATGCTTTTTTATTTTCGCTTGAATAAGAATTGAGTTTTGACAAAAACATTTGCGTTTTTACTTGAAAAATATTTGGTTTCAGGGATATATTGTATTTTCAAATTTTAGAAAACTTCCCTGCAATGTTTGAGAATTTACCCTTCAATATTTATGCCATACTAAGTCCCTTAACTACAAGAGATATGTAAATATGATATCTCTGAAATATGGGCCAATACAGATAAAATCCAATACTCCTTAGTTGAACAACATATCCTTAGTCATTTTGATTTTAATGTGGTTGTTTCATTTTTGTTTTACGTTTGCAGTAATATGTGATAACATATAGAGATGATTACTGAGTGTCTAAATGTAGGAATGAACATTTTTTTTGTTTGCTAGGTTATGTGAGTCCTGAGATCATTGACATGCTTAATCTATGGCTTGAATAGTTGTGACCTAGGGGCATCTAAGCCGTCAAAATCACCCTGGGATCACACTCGGCTTGGGCCACACCAACCCTTAGCTTGACTGGATTTTTTCCCATGGAGCTTCGAATTGGTGACGCTTATGCCACAGAGTGCCTTAACATAATTATAAAAATAAATGATTTAATTTAACTTATATACACTAATAATCCATTTTTTTTTAATAAATAATAACTTGAAACTAATAACACATGCAAATTATTGTTAGTTTTTAGAGGAATAAATTATATATATTAATTTGAAATGCTAGAAAAATCAACATTTTGGGAATATATTTAAAAATTAATATTAAAATTAAATAATTTCAAATTAAGGTAGAAATGAAGGCTTATATACATAATTATAAATTGTCCATTGGGGTTCAAACATTGAACACAATTATTGAGTTTCACTTTGGGTTTGATATAAAATACAAGAGATGGTATCAAAGTAGTGCTTGGTGGTTGTAAGTTGGTCGAGCATCCCAAAGAGGAAATATTGACATGGTTGCCAATGGAAATCCTACGTCGATTTTGCAATGTCTCTCAATGATGGAAAGCCTGTGTTTACTAAGTTCATCACAACTTGATGGGCAGAGGCCCCTCCCAACTGGGTGCCATGGTTACTTGTGCATAGTGACAATTTGGAAAAGCCAAATTGCATCGCTTACTGCTTCTACACAAGAGTGTGGAAGAAAACCTCTGCCATCTCCTTTTCCTTATTCCAAGAAAATGCATAGCATGATGATCATCGAGTTAGTTGGGGTGGCTCCACGGTAAGCTTGTCTTGGTGAAAATTGATCGAACATGTTTTCTTGTTTGTAATTCTCTCACAAAAACATTCATAGAACTCCATCCCATGATCTCCATAAGAGAAATTAGAGTAAGAGGCATCGTGGCAAGGGAGGTTGACCATCTAGAGACATAAAATATGGCCGCGATGGGCTTTGACAGTGAGTAGGAGGCAGTTGTTGAAATCTATGATTCCACCAAGAAATCATGGAAGATTGCACCACATCGGCCACAAGATCTTTTCTCTATTTCTTGTTGGTAGATGTTTTTTTACATCGGTTTCTTCTACTGTATGCACTACTTACGGTATTGTGGGATTTGGGAAATTATGGGTTTTAGCATGACAGGTGGGACCTCCATTTATAAATGTTTACCAAGGATTTCTAATGACTTTCACAGTGGCCCCACCTTGGTTGTCTGCGGGTTGTATCTTCTAGTTGTGGGTAGCATAGTCCAAATGCAGAAGCTGTAGGAAGTCATTATATGCGAGCTTGAGAAGGTGAACGTGAACTCTTCCTCATCATCACGGTTGAAGTTGAAGGAGATTGTTAGGATGCGTCCATCCTTATGTGAGGGTGTTAACGGATTTCCTATGAAGCTCCCTTACCTAACTATGATTTGCAGAGTGGTTAAGGAATATGTGTGCTTTATATTTGATCAAGGTGTGAGAGTGCTGGAGATGGCTACTTACAATGTAAGTGAAAAGATATGGATTGCACTTCCCAGCTGTCAACTAGATTTCAAAGGTGCATTTCAAGGCCTGACATGAAGGTTCAGTAAAAACGTGGCACACATGTTTTTTCCTTTCACATCAACATTGAATATTTTTAATAGATACAACTGCATCCCTTGAAAGTTTACTGTATGATTTTCTATATGTATAAAAAGGGATTTGTGGAATAGGAATTTAACAATTCACCAATATTAGTAGTTTAGTAATATTATGTTGGTAGGATCTAGAAGGGGTTAAATTTCTTTTTATTTTAGCACTTCAAATTAATTGGAAATTTTGAAAAACATTTACACATTGGTAATGAAAACAACTTCACTACATGATTAGTTTCAATCACAATGTTTATTTTCATATTTTGTAACTTGTCAGTTACTTGTTAGTGTTGCTTCCAAATAGCTTGAATTTGAAAATTTGAATTCTATTGCGTAATAACATATAGCATAGTGCAATGATTTGTTTCAAACTGCCTACTATTTTAGGGCATTTATATGCATACAACTTACTCACATCAAGGGTTATTCCATTTTTTTTTACTTTTATATAAAAAGGTACTTATTTTTTATTAAAAATTTATATTGCCAAGTTCAGGTGGCAGCAACTCACTGCTCTCTTGCTTCACCTACGATGTTGTGCAAGCTCTAATACCATGTAAAAATCCCTAATCCCGAAATCCCTATTGCAACAAACTGATATTACTTCTTCTACTTGATTAATCATGCAAGTTATTTATTGTGTTCTACACGTAAATACTGAAGTAAATAAAATGCAACCTTCACTACATAAATAAACTATGGAAAAATAAACGTAGAAACAAGATCTGAGCAAGAAGAAAACTAAACACACATGACATCGTTATTTTTAGACTAAGTGCCTGGAAAAACCCAATGTGGGAAAATCGCTGCAACAACTGAAGGTTTGATATTATTAAGTAGTAATTTTTGAGTACAATTTTGTGATTGCCCTGACTGGAAATCCTATACAGAGATCTAACTGAACAAAAATCTGGTGAGATGATCTCACCCTGTCACTGGAAAATTCGGCATTGATCTGTGCTAGAGATGAGACTCTGTGTTGTCTCTGCGCAATACTACATCACACCTACGTAGTCACTACATCATTGTTGTTGGGACTGCGCTACACCTCCTCTGATCTCTCTGCTAGTGTGAAACTTCAGCCTTTTGGCCTCTTGGTCTCACACCCCAGCTCCGACACTGGATCTTGACTGTTCTCCAACAGAAATACAAACTCCCTCTAAAGCTCTGCGCTGCCTTTGCGTGTCTCTGCGTTGCCTCTTCGGTCTACTCTCTGCCCTCTCTGCCTTGCACTCTCCGGATCAGGAAAATCTCCAACTGGAAAAGTATCTCTGCCCCTCTCTATAAGAATCAACTCAATTGATATTCTCCACTACTGAGCACTGCTCACTTGAGAAATTCTATCTCTAGACTCTCTCAATGTGTTTTCCAAATTCCCATCAAGTCCTTATAATCTTCTCCTTGAGACTTCAACGATTGAGATTAAATTGTTGATCAACGACTATGATTAACTTGACTTGATCTTCGTATTTTTCTAAAAGATTCACAACTTGTTTTATTAATACACTTCAATTATTTTAATTCCCTAAGTTTATACTTAGGCTGCGATTAAAAATAATTAATTATTTTAATAAAACCTCATCCGGGTGGAGTTTCCCAAAACATTTTATGGGTTCTTTGGAATACATGTGTTTAATCCTCCCTGCAAAATTTGAGACTTTGAGCACATCTGATGCTACCATAATTCAACAACTTCCTTATCTTTCTCAACCTGCTTGGATAACAGCATGAGAATGTGGAAATTTTTCATAATTCAAAATTTAATGGGAAAAACAAATTTAAGCTATAACTTAGAAATTTTCTTGGATCTTAGTTTTGTGAATTTCTAGCATTATGACTATTATAAAACTAGGTACAAAACACCAACAAAAAGAGTACAATGTTTCACTCTTAAACAACACAAGCTTCTTGGCAATTCAAGGAGAAAAGATACCAAAACAAAGGGATAAGTTTCAGTGCCATGTTCCTCCCTTGCATGGTGTTGGTAGAGGTCGAGCATCTATTAAGAAAATTATCTCAATTTTGCAAATCCATCAAAGATGATCTCTAATTTCTAATCCATCTCCGACCATCCAAGGGTTGAAATTACACCATGTACCTGAATTCTCATGAAGGACCCCAAATATGGTGTAAACATTTTCAGAGTAACATTGAATGTTAACAAATAAATTTTTTGTTCCACCAAGATTTCTAGACGAGAGAGTGTGGGAGTAGGGAGATGCATAAGAGTGATGTGTGGCATCACCCCCATATTTTAGGGAAATCCAGGGGGGACATGGGGGTCCCTAGCATAGGGGTCATTTCTAAAATTATATAAAATAAATAAAAATGGTAAAATCCCAACAATAGAAATTCATCCCATGCAAATTCATCATTGCAAGTGGAAATGTTATAATCTTTCAATTTTGAAATCTATTAAGTCTACTAAATTCTAAATGGGATATGAAGTTATACTTTCTAACTTATGAGGTATGATGAGGTTGGAACCATTTTGAAACATCTTAAAACAATTACTGGTAATGCTAAACATTTAAGTAAAAGTCTTTGTTCTATCTTAAAGGGTTGTTGGATAAGAAATTGTGGGGTGGCTTGGTGGGGGTGCACCCAAGCATCCCCTTGCTAGGGAAGGGAGTGCCCAAATGCCCCCCTTTTCGGGAAACATGTTCCCCACACTAGAGAATTGTTTTCCCCTTCATTTTCTTGAATTTCCCTCAAAAGGGAACATGGGGAAGTATTTCCCCAAGTGCCCCCTCGTATTCAAAGTGTAAGAAATGTGGGAGATGTGCCCCCCACCTTGGGAAATGCATCCCTGTGGAGCATTGGTTGAAATTCTTTCAGTTGCTCAATTTTTATTCCACCTCTTCTTTCTAGTCATCTTGCACTCTATTTTCCCAACATTTCGTTTACCAATTTGATGGTCCATATACTATGAATTTTCTATGTTTGAGTGGGCATTTTGAGTCGAGTATAATGTTGACTAATTAGAACATCTCGAATATGAAAATTGAAGTCTAATGTAACCTCGTAATTATTCCGCACTTGTTCTTATTGAAGGTCTATGGGAAGGGGCCCAAAATAAATTTTGGTAGGATTCTCCTATTATCACATTTGGGCACTCATTTCCCCCCCATTCTAAAGATTGTTTAACATCTGAACCAATTGTGGCTTATTTACTTTTAATAAAAGAAAACTTCCAAAAACCTAGTGAAGTATCTTAGGCATAGATCGAATAACCAATGTCATAGAACATCTTTGAAGTTTTGGTCAGCGAATCGTGTTAGTTTTGGTCTTCATGATTATCTTGCTTGCTTTGTTTCCTGATTCCTTTTAGCAACATTATAATCCTTTTTTAAATTTCACTTTAAATCATGTTATACAAAGTTTTCAAATATTCTGACCTTTAAACATTATATGATACATAAGGATGCTTATGTCATTTCTTACTCTCTTCTTTGTACCAATTTGAATTTCAAAGGTTTCATTTGTTGCATGATGCTACATGGAAATGGTAAATATTGGTTCAAGACACTACATTACCATGACTCTACATTATATGTATGTGAGTGGGTGATTGTGTGAGTGAAACTAAGAGACAAAGAAAGCTTTGTATAAAATTCCTTTACATGGTCTTTAGATAGGTAAGGAACCTTACCAAGCATATTATCTAACGTTGGGGTTCTTTGTCAATAATACAAGGTTCAAAAGGAAATGATCATCTATCAACTTGATCATAGGAGAAAATATTTCACAAGTCATCTAAATTATTCCATTCACAGACAAATTTATCATACGCATAGCTTAAAGAGACAAACATCAACATAGATAACCTAGATGAAGAGAGAGTTCCCCTTTACATATTACCAACACCATGCAAGGGAGCAACACGACCTTGAAGAGAGACAACCACTTAATGATTCGTTAGTAGAGTGTGTGGGAATGGCACTTTCACGAAGCTACATTTGACTTCTACCCATTAACATAATTATAATTTCTTTTTAAAGTCCTTAGGTATGCCATTTAGAAGTTTGTTGTTTCTTCATTGATTTGAACACATAATCTTAGGGACAACATATAAGTATTGAAGTTTGAATCGCACTCACGTTTCAACAATTGACAAACATTTGAGGCTACATTGGCAACAAGTACTACATATGGAAAATGAAGATGATAGAAAAGGCAATAAGCCACACAAAGGATCCACATTTCCTTAAGCATATTAAGTTATCCTTGAATTTTGAATCTTCTCATGAATATTTTATTTATTAGCACATCTTTTCAAGAAAACACTATTTAAAATTTTTAAAGAACATTTTATCAATTTTTTATCATTTAGTTTTATGTTCCTTTTTATTTATGTTTCTTTTCGAATATTAATAGAATATAATCACAATATTTATGAACAACCTTCTTTGCATTTATTTTTCAATTTCACAATTTATCATCCCCAAGCAAGTTGTCATGTATTGTAGAACAACTTACAATGCACAATGAGCTTGCAATCATCGTTGAGTTTTCTTCTTCTCAATGAGCCATTTAGTCACAACTAAGTGATTGTTCATAGAACAATGTATCATCAATCCCCTTTGTTGGAATACCTCAACCTTAGGGGCCAATGTAAATATCCTTGTCCTAATCCTGTCTCAAGTAGGAGGTCCAATGGTGTTATTCTCTACTCTAGATTTCTTAGAATTTGAAAATTGAAGGTTTTTGGAAGTAAGAACATTCGAGGTTCTTGTGTTCAGAGTCTATCTCTTATCAAAATCCCAAAAATTAAGTTGCACCATTTTTAGATGCTTTGGCATCTTTCACCAAGTAGATTAGGTGACCATTTATAATTAGAAATTAGAACAACTCAATTACATGATGCAACTCCCTTTTAACAGAACTTTGTAATTTTACTTTGGGGACGATATCTAAATTTCATAAAACTAACCTTAATTGCTTGATGTCAGTGTATATTACTTGGCAACTTTGACAACTTCTATAGTCAGTTTACAAAAGGATGAGTTGGATTTACTTGTTGGTAGTGTTTGGCTGACATGCATGCCTCAAGCTAAGGGACACATTTTCCATATTTTTTGCGAAAGGGACATCTGAGTATGAGTCCTCACATCCCTATCATTCACAAACATAGTGGGTGCCATTTCTATGTACTTGGTGTTGGAAAATGTAACTAGGTTCAGTCTTCATTATTGTACTTAAGTAAAAATGTAATTTATTTGTCAAAAGAAAAGAAAAAAATAATTTTTATTATTGACTTATTTAAGCATGGGTTTCATGCTTAGGTCAAATGTATAGGTCAAGCCTCCATTGTAGGCTTTAGGCTGAAAGAATTCTCTTCAAGTCGGCCTCAAATAAATATAGTCATGTCGACCTACATTCAATTGGAGATACAACTGTTCAAATAAACACATGTTAGTTCATTTATATGGGACAAACCACTATATAGACCAAGTTGGGTTCTTCGCATTTTATCATCACAGAAGTTCGAATTACCTCTGTAGTTCAGATCACCACAGAAGCTCGTGTTAAATCACAAAGATAATGTCGTTAAGGACAGATGCGGAAATTGCAATGGTCACAATTTCAGGATATTACAGTTTTAATTCCATTATGATCTCACTGCTATCACAGTTTGTTTCTCCCACGTCTTGATGCATCTAATATACTACAGTCTCAGTGAAAATACTGTCTTGGTGCAACCACGGTATGGAAGGTTCGGTGCTACCACAATATGGAAGGTTTTATGCCAGTACAATGAGAATGGATCAATGTTATCACAATGGGAAGACCTCGGTGCCACCACATAAATGAAGTCTCTCGTTGCTATTACAACTAGCCTAGATCCATCTTAACTCTGGATCTATCAAGCACCGAGAGGGATCAAATATTTCGAGGTGCAAACCTCTTTTTTGAATGAAAAACTTGAGGAAATGTTTGCACCTCGAGAGATTTGATCCCTCTCGGTGCTTGATAGATCCAGAGTTAAGATGGATCTAGGCTGGTTTTAGTTATGTGCGGCCAAGGAAAATCTATTGAAGATATGAAATTTTTTATCAATAATATGTAAATATATATAATATTAATATAATCATTTTAAATATTCTAAAAATGTTTGAGATTAACCTCATCATTTTAATTTTAAATTTTCTTAGTTACCTCAGATTCTTGAGATGATAAATATTGCTAATAACTTTAATGATGAAAAAAGATGAAATACAAATTTTGAATGCAAAGTGACAATAATAGTGTTGAATTATAGAAAATGTGAATAATAAGAATGTTGCCAATTGCAAATACTCTTCATTGTGATCAATCTCAAACTATTTTCTTCTACTATTCTTATTGTCACCCTTGTTAGATTTGTCATCTTTTCATATCGTAAGCCATTTAAATATTTAGCTCGAGTTGTTGTAGTAAACATCATACCTCGTTTCTCTTGCTCTCAAATATTAATAGGTTGAATTAATATAAAACAAAAATCAATGTACATTGTCAATAATTTTTTGTACTTACACTGAAATCAATGCACATTGTTAATCCAATCACTTCAAAATTAGGGTACCATCATACATCCAATTACATCAAATAAAAAATCAACAACTACATTGAAATCAATGCATCTAATGAAAGCAATCAAATAAGATTAGTAAACAACTTCTACACTAAAATCAATGCATATATTGCAAGTAATCAAATAGGATTAGAAATCAACATTTACACTCAAATCAATGCATCTAGTTCAACTAAGAAAATAGGATTAGAAACCAACATCTACATTGAAATCAATATATTTAGTGCAATCAATCAAATAGGATTAGAAATCATCATCTACAATGAAATAAATGCATTTAGTGCAAGCAATCAAATTGGATTAGAAATCATCTACATTGAAATCAATGCATCTAGTGCAAACAATCTAAATTATAATTAGAAAGGAACATCTACATTGAAATCAATGCAGCCAGTGCAAGCAATCAAATAGGATTAGACATTACCATCTACACTGAAATAAATGCATTTAGCGCAAGCAATCAAATAGGATTAGAAATCATCTACATTGAAATCAATGCATCTAGTGCAACCAATAAAATATCATTATAAATCAATATGTATACTAAAATCAATGCATCTAATGCAAGCAATCAAATAGGATTAGAAATCACTATCTACACTGAAATCAATGCATCTAGTGCAAGCAATCAAATAGGATTAGAAATAACCATTTACACTGAAATAAATGCATCTAGTGAAAGTAATCAAATAGGATTAGAAATCACCATCTACACTGAAATCAATGCACATAGTGCAAGAAATATTCTTCTCTCTCTCCCCTCTCCATCTATATCTATATCTCTCTCTATCTCTCCTTGTTTGTCTCTTTATCTCAACCACCCCCCAAACACACACACTCTCCCATACTATATCTATCAATATCTATGTCCCTCTCTCCCTCTCTCCATCTCTCTCTTCTTCCCTCTCTTGACCTTCCATCTATATCTCTATCTTCCCCTTCTCTCCCTCTCCCCCACTTCTATCTCTCTTTCCTCCCGCTCTCCTCTCTTCCTCTCTCTCCATATTCCTTATCACTCACTCTCTCTCTCTCCACATTTATCTCTCTATGTATTTCTTCTTACCTCCCTCTTTCTCCCCCTCCAACTCCATATCTCTTTCCCTCTCTCTCTCCACTCTCTCACATCCTCTCTCTTCCTTTCTCTCTCTCCCTCTCTCTCCCATCTCTCTCTCTCTCTCTCCAACTCTGTTACTATATCCCTCCTTCTCGCCTTCCCTCCCCCGTTCTCTCCATATATCCTTCTTTGTCTCTTTATCTCACCCCAAACATACACACTCTCTCTCCATATCTCCCTTGCCACTCCCTCTCTCTCTTCAATTCTCACTCTCTATGTCTTTCTTCTTCCCTCCCTCTGTCCCCTTCCAACTCCATATCTCTATCCATCCATCTCTCCTCCTCTCTCCCTCTCTCGCTCCTTCTATCTCTCAAGTCCTCTCTCTCGTCCTTGTTGTCTCTCCATTTCTATCCTACCCCCCACTCTCTCCTTCACTCTCCTTTTCTCTCCATCTCTCCTCTCTCCTCTTCTCTCCATATCTCCTTCTTTGTCTATTTATCTCACCCCTAAACATACACACTCTCTCTCCATCTCTCCCTTGTCACTCCCTCTCTCTCTCTCCACTTCTCACTCTCTATGTATTTCTCTTCCCTCCCTCTCCTCCCCTCCAACTCCATCTCTCTTTCCCTCCCTATCTCTTCCTCTCTCTCATCCTTCTTCTCTCTCTCTCTCTGCCCTCCAATCCTCTCATTATCTTCCTCCCTCCCTCCTTCTCTCTTCCCTCCTCCATATTTGTGTCTCCCTCTCCCTCTCTTACCCTTCTCTACCTCTCTCACTCCTCTCCCTCTCTCTCTATCTTCATTTCTCCTCTCCCCTCTCCTTCAATTTATCTTCATATCTCCCTTGTCACTCCTGATCTCTCTACCTCTCTTCATCTCTCCCTTGTCACTCCCCATCTCTCTACCTCTATCGCTCTGTGTCTTTGTTATTCCCTCCCATATATATCTAGAGTTTATATATATCATGATATATTAATATATATTATAATATAACAAATTTAATATTTTATTAATCCAAAATTATTAAATTTAATAATATTAATATTATAATATATTAATATGAATATTATATTTAATAATAATAATAATAACCTTTTGATATTAATATTAGGGTTAATAATGTTTTTTTTGCATGGTATTAATAATAATTTGGCCCATGGTATTTGGCCCATATGCTTCACCTAAATAAACATCTTCTCTGAGTGTTGTAAATATAAAAATGAGTATGGAGTAAATATAAAAATAAGTTTTATTTTTAACCATACCTCTAGTTTATTTATATTTATATTTATTTACCATACCTCTTTTATTTACGATGGTATTTGGCCCATAGGCTTGGTATATACTTAGATGATGATTTCTAATCATATTTGATACCATACCTCTTTATACCTATTTTATATTTATTTATTTAACATACCTCTCTTATAAATACAGTATTTGGCCCATAGTATTTAGCCCATGGTATTAATAATAATTTGTCCCATGGTATTTGGCCAGTAGGTTTTACCTACATAAAACCTCATTTTTTGAGTTTTCGTAAATATAAAGATGTTTATGGAGTAAATATAAAAAGAGGTTTTATTTATTCACCATACCTCTAGTCTATTTATATTTTTATTTATTTACCATACCTCTGGTTTATTTCTATTTTTATTTATTTATCACACTTTATTTATTTACCATATCTGTGGAGTAAGAATAAAAATAGGTTTTATTTATTTACCATCCCTCTTTTTTTTTAGTGTTCGTCAACTCAGCAGACACAAATCTAGCAAATGTGAACATTAAATTTTTATTTACACAATTATTTAAATTTTTTTATGAGTTGAAGGTATCAGAGATATGACGGTGATGATGTCTCAGTGAAAACTCAATGCCAAGTATTTGATGATATCACACTGAAAGTAAGAAGGGTGACTTGATGGAGGTAATCTTGAGTCTAGATTGTAAGGGTCATGGTCGTCTCATCTTTTGAATCCACTGAAGGAAGAATTTGTGACTGGGTTTTCCCCTCGAGGGGGGTTTTTCCCTGGCAGCGTGCCTATTTCTTATGTTCTCTTCTACTTGTTGCTTGGCATTAATCTTAAAGATAAGAAAAGATAATTAAGAGATATAATAATAATAATGAAAACATCACAAGTTAATGTCATAATAAGTAAAATCGATTAACTGGCTCCCTAAAGGATTTTCCAACATGGTTTCAGAGCTACGGTCAATGTCAAAGGAAGTATTACATATTCGAAGCATCTCTCAGTATGAAGTTTTGTTTATTGACAACACAGTGATATTTCAGTGCTACCATAGAAAGGAAGTTTCGGTGCCATCTCAAAGAGGAAGTTTCGATACTACTATAGTGAGACAATTTAGTCTTTTCAAGAATGGGTTCTAAGAATTTCATTTTGGTGAAGGCACAATTTGATGAAAAAATAACTTCATTATAGATGGTTTTGATGCTACCACTATGACAGGGTCTCAGTACAATGATAATAATCTTGATGCTATTACATAAATATTTTCATTGACCACAGAACTCGCATTACAAAGGAGACTCTCGGTGATATATTATAGCAAGGAGATTTGGTAATATTACAATGAAGTAGTATCACAATGAAGAAATTTGGATCAACCTTCAGAGAGTAAGGATCGATGAATTTACAATCTAGAAGAGATATATATTGATCAAATGGTTTTCGGTAGAATCAAGTGACACAATTTCTGTATATCACAGTGATCTAGTTCGGATTAAATTCAGAGTGACCAGATATGATTAAATACACTTTTTATCTTTTGATCATCTAAGCTCATGAATAATTCCAATGAAAATCTAAACCTTCTAACAAGCATGAAAATACAAGGTCATTATCTGGGACATATAATATGAGTAACCTAAGTTACAAGTTGAGAAGCCAAAGATACTATAATTGCTCAAGAAGGAACTGACACCAATATGAAGTCCCGTGGCAGCTATTTTCTTGCAAGCCTTCTCTACAAACAGATTGAGAACAACCTCTAACACAAGTAAGTATTGTGATGTCTGTGCTTTAGTCATCTAACAATGTGTTTATAGCTTCTAAAGAGAGCATCAAGTCCTATAAAATATTGATCTCTCAAAGTAAAGAAGTTCAAGGTATGTAAACTTGAGGTACACATATTTATAAGCTTTCATTATGTCTAATCTTAGATGGTCCACATAATTCCCTTCTAGATAAAAGAACATATAAGAACCTTAAAACTTACCTTTTTGGATTTATAAATAAATCTAGGATGTCAAGTAAAATCTTAGTATAAATTGGAAGGAAAGATACATTGATTTTTATATAAAGGATACCATCCTCCATTGATAGAAAATATATATTGAGAGCTAATACCATATTCTAGGTATCTCATATTATGTTTAGAAGTATTTTTTACATGTACAAAATATCATGGTCCTTCAAGGAGTCCCTATAAGGATTGTTAAGAAACAAAGATATGTTTCAAATTACAAAACATTGATTTACCTATAATAAATGTTTATTCATATATTAATGCTACTAACATCATTATGTCCAGCTATATTGAATCATAATTATTCTTGTTGTGAGTTATTCATCACTTAATAAATCTACCCTCACATTCTTGATTGTTCTTATAGAACCCTCAACAAGTTCTCTAGAAAACCCTAAATTAAGGGTATGCCGATGTCAATGTATGAAACCCTAGCCTGCTTAGGGTTATTGTGAAATGTTATTTGAATTTTTTGTTGATGGTTTCATGTTTGGGATTTTGGTATGATCATGAAAACCTAACTTGTTAGGGTTGAATGATGTTTGTCTGAAATCCCGAACCTTTGAAGTTTTTGGAATAGTATGGTTTAATTTTCTATGTTATGAAACCCTAGATCTTTAGGGTTTATTTGGGTCTATAATAAAAACCCTTGTTATGTATTTAGAGTCCTAGGAATGAAACCGTAGGCATGTGTCCATTGGTTGAAACCCTAGCTTGGTCTAGGTTGGTAAATGTCTAACATTTTAATATTTCTTGACATATGATGTGCTTATGATATGCTGATGAATTCCTAGATATATGTGTTGACCTAAATGTTAATGGTCATGAGTCGTACAATTTGGAAATAATACCTAGTCAAATTTTGATGGTCAAGGATGATGTTTTCTAAATTTAGGGTTTTGTAGCTAAACCCTAGTAATAGTTAAAATTATCTAGTATGTGTGATATGACAATTTGGAATCTAAGAATATATATAGTGATTGTTGAGAATTTGAAGATGAAAATATAGGGCGAATATTAAACTCTATTAGATGATAGACATTATGTTGATTAAGATGTGATTGGTTTTGATTGTTGATGCTCATGAAATCTAGGTGAGGAATCTAACATATGCATTTTGAAAGTTGTTAGATTCATTGATTTGATTTGTTTCCAGGGCTTTCAATATGAAGGAACTTGTCGTTAAAATAATATTGAAACCCTAGATATAATAAGTGTAATATCCTGATGAGCTATGAATGTGACTTAGGGTTTGTAACTAAGCCCGAGCAAGAAGTTGAAATATGGTCTCTTGTTGATTATGTTTGTGAAGGCTAATGCTTCCGCTATTATAAGTTTTTTGATATGAATGATGCCATGCTTCAATAATTTTGGTTGTACTTGCTATCTAAGTTGTGCAATAACATCATCTCAAGATGGTGAAGATGATCATAAGTAAAGTTGATGTGATAAGCATGATATATGAGTGACTCTGATAAGAATGATGGAAGCCATGAAAGATTCTCTGATGTCGTAAAGAAGAAGTAGAACTTCTTAAGTTAAGAGGGAGCCTGGATGAAAGCTCCCTAGGATAAGAGGATGGTTGAGAATATTCTTTGTATAAGAATGATTATATATTCTAGGTTTAAGAGGGAGTGACAAATATAATTCTCTACTTCATGTGTCATGCACTAGACCACGACTAACAACCATAAGTTTTAGTGAAAGCCATGAGTAGGAGAATGAAATTGGAGAATGCATTCTAAGGTGTTGATGAAAGAAGGAAAGCATAATCTAGTTGAAGAATATGTTGTTGCATATGAAGTAGGAAAGGAAAGTGTATTATTGAGGAATATTATGTCAAAGATTCAATTGATAACCCTACTATGAAAAGTTGAGAAGCAACATCAAGTTGTCTGGAAGACCTTGAATGTTTGTTTTTGATTATGTACATGTGAAAGTATATTGTTCATTGGGGTTGTGTTTGTAAAAATGAATCTCTTAAAGGATTTGATAGCATGCTGGTTACCAATCAGTTTGATTAGGAGAGATTGGTTATCCTTGATCTGTTGGTTCAAGGAGTTTTGAGGCTTTGTGAGTGAAGCATTTTCTGGGAGGACATCTGGTTGGCTCCTTGTGTTGATGTCTAGGTCCCGAAGTTGAAAAAGGTGGTGTTGATTATAGAGCTCTATTTTTTGATACACACCTAGATCTTTGGGTTGGTGGTTATCAAGTAAGCCTGATGGTACCTAGAGAGGTTGAAAGCTTGAGTCCATCTTAGTCCCACACGGATAGATTTCTCTAGTCAGGAATCTAGTCTGTGGCATTGTGGTGCCTAAATCATTGAGAGACCAACGGTATATTTCCTTGGTCAGGAATCTAGTCCATGGTATTATGGTGCCTAAACTTCTTCATAGATGATGTGTTGAGATATTCCATGTACCTCTGTGATTATATGTAATTATGAATACCTCCCTAGTTAAGAGAGAGTATTGGAAAATGTAACTAGGTTCAGTATTCATTATTTTACTTGAGTCAAAATGTAATTTATCTGTTAAAAGAAAAGAAAAAGGAAAATTTATTATTGACTTAATAAAGCATGGGTTTCATGCTTGGGTCAAATGTATAGGTCAATCCTCCATTGTAGGCTTTATATTTTTTGTCAAAGTCAATTTTTGATGACTCCTCCATCAAGTCTAAGTCTCCTTGCTGTTAAAAGAATTATCTTCAAGTCGGCCTGAAATAAATATAGTCATGTCGGACTACATTCAATTGGAGACACAACTGTTAGATAAACACATGTCAGCTCATTTATATGGGACAAACCACTATATATACCAAGCTGGGTTCTTCGCATTTTATCATAAAAAAAGTTCATATTACCTGTGTAGTTCGAATCACCTCAGAAGCTCAGGTTAAATCACATAAATATTTTCGCTAAGGACATATGCAAAATTTAAACTGATCACAATAATGGGATATTACAATTTAGGTGCCATAATGATCTCACTGCTATCATGGTTCGGTGCTCCCACTTCTTGATGCTTCTACTATATTACAATCTTGGTGCAAATACAGTCTTGGTGTAACCACAATATGGAAGGTTCGGTGCTACCAAAGTATGGAAGGTTCCATGCCACTATATTGAGAAGGGATCAATGTTATCATAGTGGGAAGACCTTGATGCCACCACATAAATGAATTCTCTCGTTGCTATTACAATGATAAGGTCTCAAAGATATTTTAGTGATGATGTATCAGTGAAAATTCCATGACAAGTATTCGATTCTGTCACAGTGAAAGGAACAAGGGTGATTTGATGGAGGTAGTCTTGAGTCTAGATTGTAAGGGTCATGGTCGTCTCATCTTTTGAATCTACTAAAGGAATAATTTGTGATTGGGTTTTCCCCTCCAGGGGGGTTTTTCCCTGGCAGCGTGCCTATATGTGTTTTTCTCATCTACTTGTTGCTTGGCATTAATCTTGATGATAAGAAAATATAATTGAGATATCTAATAATAATAATGAAAACATCACAAGTTAATGTCATAATAAGGAAAATTGATTAACTACCTCCCTAAAGGATTTTCCAACATGGTTTCAGAGATATGGTCAAGGTAAAAGGTGGTTTTACATATTTGAAGCATCTCTTTGTAAGAAATTATATTTTCTGACAACACAATGATATTTTCAGTGCTGCCACAGAAAGGAAGTTTCAGTGCCATCTCAAAGAGGAAGTTTTGATACTACTACAATGAGATAATTCGGTCTTTTCAAGAATGGGTTATAAGCATTTCATTTTGGTGAAGGCACAGTTTGATGAAAATATGAGTTCGCTATAGATGTTTTTGATGCTACCATTATGACAAGGTCTCAGTACAATGACAAGATCTCAGTACAATGATAATAATCTCGATGCTATTATAGAAATATTTTTAGTGGCCACAGAACTCGCATTATAGTGGAGACTCTCGGTGATATATTACATCAAGGAGATTTGGTAATATTACATTGAAGTAGTATCACAATGAAGAAATTTGGATCAACCTTCAGAGAATAAGGATCGATGAATTATTTTCTAGAAGAGATATATATTGCTCAAAAGGTTTTCGATGGAATCAAGTGACACTGTTTCAGTATATCACAATGATCTAGTTCAAATTAAATTCAGTGTGATTAGCTATAATTAAATACACTCTTTATCTTTTGATCATCTAAGCTCATGAATAAGTCCAATGGAATTCAGAACCTTCTAAGAAGCACAAAAAGACAAGGTCATTAGCTGAGGCATACAATATGAGTAACCTCAAGTTACAATTTGAGAAGCCAAAGATACTATCGCTCAAGAAGGAACTGACACCAATATGAAGTCCTGTAGCAAATATTTTCTTGCAAGCCTTCTCTACAAACAGTTTGAGAACAACTTCTAACACAAGTAAGTATTATGATTTCTATGCTTTAGTCATCTAAAAATGTGTTTATAGCTTCTAAGGAGAGCATCAAGTCCTATAAAACATTGATCTCTCAAATTAAAGAAGTTCAAGGTATGAAAACTCGAGGTACACATATTTATAAGCTTTCATTATGTATAATATTATATGGTGCATATAATTCCATTCTAGATAAAAGAACGTACATGAACCTTAAACCTTACCTTCTAGGATTTTTAAAGCAATCTAGGATTTCAAGTAAAATCTTAGTATTAATTGGAAGGAAAGATAAATTTGTTTTTTATATAAAGGATTACATCCTCCTCTGTTAGAAAATATAGATTGAGAGTTAATATCATATTCTAGGTATTTCATATTATGTCTAGAATTATTTTTTACAGGTACAAAATATCATGGCACTTCAAGGAGTCCCTATAAGGTTTGTCAAGAAACAAAGGTATGTTTTAAATCACAAAACATTTATTTCCCTATAATAAATTTTTATTCATATATTACTGTTACTAACATCATTATGTCCAACTGTATTAATTCATAATGATTCTTGTTTTGAGTGATTCATCACTTGATACATCTACCCTCCTTACATTCTTGATTGTTCTTATAGAACCCTCGACAGGTTCTCTGGAAAACCCTAACTTAAGGGTATGCTGATGTTAATGTATGAAACCCTAGCTTTCCTAGGGTTATTGTGAAATGTTATTTGAAGTTTGTGTTGATGATTTCATTATGATCAAGAAAACCTAACTTGTTAGGGTTGAATGATGTTTGTCTAAATCCTGAAGCTGAAGCTGAAGTTGAAGTTGAATAGATGAAGCTGAAGTCTGTCATATATGAAGAGTGCAGTACTTTATCATTTCAAGGATCATCCTGTGGACACCCCTATGCAGCAGGAGTGTCTTCCCGGGGTTCGAAGCAGGGGTCTCCTCTACTTTGACAAGCTCTGCACTCCTCCAACCAAGACAAATATAGGTATGTAATCTCTCCTCACCAAAGTCTTAGTTAACTGAGTCTGAATCTCAACCTCAGACTAAAAATTATAAATATCTGTTCCACTAAAAATTGTCATCCTGACATTCTGCTATGTTTATGAGTTCATTATTACTCATACTTCCCCCTTTTTCAAGTCTAACATATCAGTTCCTCATGTCAAGCCTTGAAAATCAGAGAAAAGTTCCTAAAAATCTCCTTAACTTTGGTGTCACACTTTCTCTCTATATTGCCTCCGGTCCCGCACCTAATGCTCAGTTTTTCTGCGTATATGAACGCACTTTCTCTATGTTAAAGGTGCGGACTCCTGTAAGATCAAAAAGGCACAAGTAAATTCCAAAAAAGCTCAATTATAGTAAATTATAGAAGCCTCTAGAAAGAATCTTACGGTGGCATAACCGCTCTTTTGAGGTGCATGTATCCCTTACCTTATGGAGCTAACCCCTTGATGTGAGGAGATTATCCCTTTGAAGGAGGATTCTATCCCTTCATATTTGGAACAGAAAACCTCCTCTTTTCCACTATAAAAAGAGGCATTGGGTAGCCTCAAGGGGAGTTCAAGCTTTAGAATATTTGAAGTTAAGTGTTGTTGAGATTCAGACTCAGTTAACTAAGACTTTTGTGAGGAGAGATTACATACCTCTATTCGTCTTGGTTGGAGGAGTGCAGAGCTTATCAAAGTAGAGGAGAACTCCTGCTTCGGACCCCGAGAAGGCCTGTGCAACATCAAGGCTCAGGTTGTAAGGTTTTCTTTCTATTGAAATTAATAGAAATATACTCATTTTTCTCAATAAGCTGTCAGTTAATGGTTTATTTCATAGATTCCTTGATCACTATGATAAGCATGGTTCATGATGATGTCTATACAGGTGCTATTTAATATTTTTCTTTTTTGTGACTGCAGGTTTACGAAGATAACTCCTTCAAGTGCACGAGGGACAACAATGACTTCAAACAAGCGTTGGACATAGAGTAAGTCTTTTACACCTCTATAGAGATTTTTGTAAATAATATATGCTTAGAGAAAGATTAGTTTATTTGGCTGTTTGTTGCTAGATACTTTTAGTACTAGGGAGATCGGTCTTATCCGCAAGACAGATTAATCCACACAACAAATTGGCGACTCCACTGGGGAAAGAACTTGTTGTTTTTGGTTCTCTTTCTATTTTGATTTGAGGAAACGTTTTTCCTGGTTTTTGATTGATAGATATCTACCTGGGTAGCTTAGGTTTTCTCTGTTTTTGAAAATTTTGAAATCTTTTATGTTTTTCTCTCATTTTTTCGGGGACCGCACTTTGTCTTATTTTCACAGTGCGGGCAGATTCGCACTTTCCTTAAGTAAACAGAGCAGGACCACACCTGTTACTTTTGGAAGCCTGCAGACCCTGTTAAAATTTTGAAAAAATTCAGATTTATTTCTTCAATTTATCTTTATTTTGATTTAGAGTTTTTGGTTTCTGCCCAGATTGATGATTGTTTCTATCAAAAGCCTTTTGTGAATGAATCTCAGCAGTATAGGTGTTTGATGATTTTCTAGAAGTTTTTTGTTTTGGATTGCTTTTCACTTGGTCTTTGTAGTGATTCGAAGCATTGGCAATTTGAAGTACCTCATATTACATTGGTATTTTTGTCTTTTTGCTGAATTTGACCTAATTGTGAAATCATCCTTTATTGAGAAATAGACCTACTTATTTCTTTGCAAATCTTCGAAAAAAACTTTGTTATAGGTTTTTGAATTTCATTTTTTATAAAAAACATATTTGAGTGTTTTTTATTTGTTTGTTATTCTGGACGAATAGATCCTTAGTTTGCTGAATAACTAAGTAAAACATTCTTCAAAAAATCTTAAAGCTTTTATTCAAGTAGATTGTTAAAGTTTGTAGATCTCGAAATTGGTTTTGTAGTTTTGAGTGCTTTTAAAAAATTTGTAGATTTATTTTGAAGGAAACTTGTTTTCGTAGCTTCAAATTTTTGAAAGTGAAAGGATTTTGTTGTGAGCTTTGATAATTTGTCTCATTTTGAGTTATTGTTGAAAAGACAAAAATATTTTCTTTCAATTATTCTTTATGTTCAAAGAAGGAATTTTTTATTAAAAGAATTGCATTCTCCAACTCTTTCTTTAGCTAGAATTTCATTGAAAGAAAACGATTTGATTATCATTTTTTAGGTGCATTTTTAGTGTTTTTGGAAGTCGAGTCTTCACACCATCAAAGTTTCATTTCTGCACCCATTGACTTAAGAAACATCTCGTAAAAGTAACGCTTAATTAAAATTCATCTAGTAATCTTTTTATTTTCTAGGGCTCTTATCACCAACATAGCTTAGGCTAGTATCTTGGAGTAGGGAGTAATTAACTCTCCAAGATAGTAAAAACAAACAAGTAGACAAATATTGCGGTAGGAAATAAATCCAATTGTAATTTGTATAATCTGGGAAGCTTCTCTTAAAGAAGTCAATCACGAGATCATATCTGAACCTTTGAGACAATCAATTCTGTTTCATTGGGGAAGATAGAAGATTTTGCGCGCATTACAAACGGTAAACCTCAGATTAACCATTGTCGAGGAGCCTGGGGTCACTTGTCGGTAAACCTCGGATTAACCATGTCGAGGAACCTTCAAGGGGATTGAGCTTGCTACTCTACCCTTGCGCGTGAGATCGGATCGTAGACTGTTCCCCCAGTTATATTTGTTACTATTGGTAACCTTAGTGTCCATTATCTTAAGATTATTTCCTAAGGTGACGGTGAAGGAAAGATCTCACTGTACCTGGAGCAGACGTCGACTAGACTCACTTGGACTCTCTGGGGGGTTATCTTCACACGAGATGGTTTTGTGAGGAAACTTGTGCCAGTCTGTTTCATTAAGCAGGTTGTCGGGGTAACTGTTCCAACCGCCCTTTCTGTATTAAATTTCTACTAAGTTGGATTTCATCACCAACTAGTATTTTTAGTACAGGGAGTTACTGTTTGTGTGTGGTTTGAACTCTTAGATTTTTAAGCATGTGATTCAGCTTTTTGTTTCTTTAGAGACTTTAGGTGTTTTCATTGAAATTTTCTTTGTTTGCGTGTGATTAGTTAATATTTAATCGTGGCGGAATTGCCGAGACAATCATGGAGACTACAAGGGAAACCCCCTGAATATACACCAAGTCAGCTTGAAGGGCTTCGTGCTCTGGTATCATCTAGTAGCGGTAGAATTAGATCAACAGAAATTGGAACTTCATCTATAGTTGTTCATCTTGATCATTAAATACCCACAAAAAAACATATTCAAGAACCGATTTAAGTTTCTGAAGTTACTGGCACTACAAAATTTGGTGGAATTTCCGACGGCCAATTCGTCGCTATTCCGACACATAGTCGTCGCAAGAGCGACAGTTCGAGGACGAACAAACCGTGGTTTACCGTGTCGTCGCAATTCCGACGCACTTAAAAAGTGTCGCATTATCGACACCTTTCCGTCGCTTCCAAACAGGCGTCGCTTTTCCGACGTTTCCCAAACCGTCGCGCTTTCGACGTTTGTAAACTGTCACACTTCCGACGAAATGTGGTTCGAAGTTTTGAACGTCGCTCTTCTGACGTTTGTAAACTGTCGCGATTCTGATGAAATGTGGTCCGACGTTTTGGACGTCGCTCTTCCGACGTTTTAAACATCACTCTTCCAACGTTTGTAAACTGTCGCAATTCCGACGAAATGTGGTCCGACGTTTTGAACGTCGCTCGTCCGACGTTTTTATACTGTCGCTCTTCCGACGTTTTTATACTGTCGCTCTTCCGACATTTTTGAGCTGTCGCAATTCTGACGCTTACAAGCGTTCGTATACCGACGGTGGGTTCAATTTAAAAAAATAAAATGAAACTTTAAAACAGGACAGTAAATCTCCAATATTTGTTATGAATTGTGGGCGTTCCAATGACCATGAAATATTAATATAATAAACCACCCTGCAACACTTCAAATATAAACAATCATTTTTTTTCACAAGAGAAAAAACGTTGTTTTGAATATATTATATGAAGTAAAACAATCCATGAAGTCATTACATTTTCACATCTGAAGATTGGAACCCAAATATCCATCCAGAAAAGTGGAAGTCCCACCCTAGACAATGATAGAAAAATACCCCATGTCACATACAAGGACTTATATAAAACCCCGCAACGGTCCACATGGAGATTATCGACAATCTGAGAAAGCATCCAAATATGCCTGAGGCATCTATAATAAAGTGAAATAGTAGTATGTAGAATAGTAAAGCAACAGATAGAGTATCGACGTCCATTGTTCCAAATACAAATTAAAGTACCCAAAATCCTTGAACAGAGAAAAACGCTAATCATGTGAGGAGTGTGATATGTCCAAAATATAAAAAGACCATCAAACAATATCAATAAACCAGCAACATAGACCAGCATCGCTAGTTTTGAAGGCAGAGTGATAAACATTAATCATTTTTTTTTCACAAGAGAAAAAACGTTGTTTTGAATATATTATATGAAGTAAAACAGTCGATGAAGTCATTACATTTTCACATCTGAAGATTGGAACCCAAATATCCATCCAGAAAAGTGGAAGTCCCACCACAGACAATGATAGAAAATACCCCATGTCACATACAGGGACATGATATAAAACCCAGTAATGGTCCACATGGAGATTATCGACAATCTGAGAAAGCATCCAAATATGCCCGACGCTTCTATAAGAAAGTGAAACATGTGGTATGGTGAATAGTAAAGCAACAGATAGAGTACCGACGTCCGTTGTTCCAAATACAAATTAAAGTACCCAAAAATCCTCGAATCGCAGAAAAACTTTATTCATGTGAGGAGTGTGGGATATGTCCAAAATATAAAAATACCATTAAACCATATCAATAAACCAGCAACATAGACCAGCATCGCTAGTTTTGAAGGCAGAGTGATAAACATTAATCATTTTTTTTTCACGAGAAAAAACGTTGTTTTGAATATATTATATGAAGTAAAACAGTCCATGAAGTCATTACATTTTCACATCCGAAGATTGGAACCCAAATATCCATCCAGAAATGTGGAAGTCCCACCCCAGACAGTGATAGAAAAATACCCCATGTCACATACAGGGACTTGATATTAAACCCAGTAACGGTCCGCATGGAGATTATCGACAATTCGAGAAAGCATCCAAATATGCCCCGAGGCATCTATAAGAAAGTGAAATAGCAGTATGTAGAATAGTAAAGCAACATATAGAGTACCGAAGTCCATTGTTCCAAATACAAATTAAAGTACCCAAAATCCTTGAACAGATCAAGAAAAATGCTAATCATGTGAGAATTCTAAGTAAATTTAATCTATTAACAGTGGGAATAAAATTGCACCTTAGTCAAAAACATTTCCCAGACTCATGGCAAATTTTTCATCAAAAAATCAAAAAATTAAGAAGACTGCCCTCATACGGGGAAACCGGTCTTGAACATTTACAAAATTCAAAAATATTACAGAGGTCCAACACAATAATATAATCTAATTAAAACATGCCCAATTAAGTGGGCCTGCGAAGCAAGAAAACCAAATTAACCAAACTACTCCTCCGGTGGTTCCTCGACGATTCGGCACCATCCTTCAGAAGGTCTAGGATCGCTAGGTGCTACCTCCACATGCATGCCATGGCTCCCCTCCTGAAGGCCTGAATGCTGGCCGGCTTTTTCCAAGCTCAGACCCGCTGGACGGGTGCTTTCTTCCTGCATTCTTCTCCGTTTGGGCCTCCTTCGCAGAAAACCACAATGACCAGCCGTGATTCGTGGGCGTTTGGAGAGAAATTAAAGGGAAATTGCGCAAGGCGCGTTGTGGGAGAAGGTGAACGGGCCGTGGGGGAACGAGGCATGGGGAACTATATACGGTGGCCGATCCTACACCTGACCTTGCCCACTCCACTATTTGGATATCGACCTGCGTAATAATCACCGGACTCGGCCGGAAGTCGACCTTGCTTGAGGGGCTGGAGGGAGCGCGCAGGAGTTGACCTCTAGTGCTCCCCCTGCAGCAACACATCCTTTGACGCTCGCGAGGCATGGGTGCAGTCTCACTAGCAGTGGGCACAAGAGGAGACGGAGAAGAAGAATTCCAAGAAACAGACGAAGACAGACAAGGACCAGACCAAGAGAAATGAATATATGCAGCGAGGTCTACGCAGCAGTTCAGTTGGCCACTTCTCCTTCTCATCACAGTGAGCAGGCAGTGTAACCCAGCAACCGGCTCATCTGAAAAACCATAGCGAAATTCCATTTTATCAATGCAATGTAATCGAAGGACGCTCGTCATAATTAATCTCTAATCATTAATGAGAGCCAAGGCCAGATCATATTGGAGCATGCAGAATTGCTAACGGGAGTGGAGGTCTGATCTTGAACAGTGTTAAAATTTAATGCTATTTGATGTGAAAACCTTGGAACTTAATTGAACAGTGTTAAATCTTAATGCGATTGATATGAAATCGCCACATCCATGTCCCATCGCCTTAAACGCCATCGAATGCACCCACAGCTAGGAGCAGGGCAAGTTTTTATTGAGGACACGTAGCAGAAATTGATTGGAGCGGATCTTTGTTTGGGCCGCTCGCACAGTGGAAATCCAGACCCGAAAAATATTAGGGAAAATTTGATAAGAAATTCGCGTCACAACTCTCCCTCCGTACGCCAGCCGAACTTCGAACTCGAAAAAGATTAGGGCGGAATTCATTTGGTTTTCGCGTCACAAAATTGGCCGACGTCAGCAGGCTATTTTGGAATGCGAATTTGGTTTGAATTATGGTTTATTGCCATTTGAAGTCCGACGGGCTCGACTTAAGAACAATTTTTTTTGATCCCATCTTATAAAATTTGTGTTGGTTTTCTTTGATAATACACATATTTATAATAAATCATGGGAATACCACACTAAACATGTGGAAAAGTTATATAAATTATTGAGAACAATCATTTTTATGTAAAAATATCCAAATGTGCTTTTGGGAAATAAGAATTTGAGTATTTTGTTCATATTGTTTTAAAGGAAGGAGTGAAGTTGGAGCCTCAAAAGATGCAAGCTATTACAAATGACCTATTCCTAAGAAAATCAAGGTTCTTAGAAGTTTTTTTAGACTTACATGATATTATTGATCATTTGTTAAGAATTATGCATGCATTTCAAGTCCACTCACATATCTCTTGAAGAAAATATCATTTATATGGAATGATGAGGCTACTTTGGCATTCTCTCTTTTAATGGATGCCATGTCTTCTACACCAACACCGGTTGCACCTAATTTTGGTAAAACATTCATAGTAGAGTGTGAGGCACTAGGACAAGGAATTTACGTAACATTAACACAATAAGGGATATCATTGGCTTTTAAAAGCAAGGAATTCAAAGAAAATATTTGGTGAAATCTACGTATGAAAATAAATGGAAGCAATATTACATGCAATAAAAAATGGGGATAGTATATCATTGGGAGGTACTTTAAAGTCAAGATATACCATGATAGCATAAAGTATTTTTTGAAGCTATGATTTTCATTAGAAGATTAACAAAAACGAGGAGAAAAAATGCAAAGTTTTAATTTTGAGATAATCTGCAAAAAGGGTAAGGAAAATTTAGTACATGATGCTCTTTCTAAAATAGAAGAGGCCTCAAATTTATATCCAATTACATTTTCTATTCTTAGGTGGCTAGAAGAAGCTTGCCATAATGGAAAAATGACAATAGTACTAAACAAAAACTAAAATTTATAAAGGATGGGATGAACTCTATGGAGCATTGGGAGTGAATGAGAGATATACTTTGGTGCAAATGTAGAATATTTTTATGCACGCAGGCATATTTGAATAAACAAATATTAAGGGTGTCCCATGTCTCTCTGATGGTAGGACGCAGGGTTCATTAAAACATCTCAAAGGATCAAAAAATATATTTTTGGAAGGAATGAAGAAAGATATTCAAAATTTTGTAAGAGAAGGTCAGGTTTGCATAATAAATAAAAGAGAGATAGTAAAATCTATAGGGTTACTTCAACCATTCCACATACATATTCAAAGACTAGAAGATATATAAATAGACTTTATTACAGGGTTACTGAAATATAAAGGTAAGTATTACATTTTTGTGGTCATTTATATAGAAAAATTTTGTAGATTTTTTTTGTAGAGCTCAAAGTACATAAACAACAAGCCAAGTGGCAGAAGTGTCCGTGAAAGAAATTCATAGTCTTCATGGTTTTCCTAAAGTAATAGTAACAAGAAAATTTTGGAAATAATTATTTAATATGAGTGGAGAAACACTAGCCATGAGTTCTACATATCAAACACAATCAAATGGTCAAACAAAAATAGTTAACAAATGTTTTTAAGGTTATCTACAATGTTACTCTTTAGAAAAGAAATCTTAATGGATGAAGTGGGTTCCTCAAGGAAGAATGGTAATATTATACTATCATACTACCTATCACACATCTACTAAAATTTCCCCATTGAAGGCCCTTTATGGATATCCAACTCCTAGTATCTCATACTTTTTGCGAGATAAGTCCAAAGTATAGGAAACATAGTCACATATGGAAAATACTAAAGAAACTTTGAAAATTATTATGGAAAACCTTCAAATGACATGAAACATGATAAAACAACAAGGGGAACAACATTGAAGTGAAAGATAATTTGAGGAGGGTAATTGGGCATTTTTTAGATTATAGCATTATAAGCAATCTTCATTCAAGAAAAAGAAGAATAAAGAATTAGCTCAAAAATGTTATGGCCCTAAATAATTATTCATAGGATCGCACAAGTGGTATAGAAGTTATATTTTCCTTCTTCTTGCATTCATAAGGTTTTTCATGTATCTTGCCTAAAAAAGGTTTTGGGAAAAAATATGCCAATGTAAATAGAACTTCCAAAATTAGATGAAGAATGGAAGTTGATTCTTGAACCACAAAAAGTTATAGATAAACATTCTGTATCTCTTTGACATATAACCATTATGAAGTACCTAATCAAGTGGAAGAATATTCCTCTAGAAGAAGGTACATGGTAAAATGATCAATTCGTGATAAAATACCCACGGCTAAAGGGTTCATTTGAAGTTTTGACAAAAGTTTTGTTATATGTTTTATATAACATGCGGCGGAATAGTTTTATTGTTTGTTAAGGTCCCACACAGTGATCAAATTTGAAGGGCAGGTCCGAATTTCAATTAGAAAGGCATATATCTATGTCGCCCTTCCATAATGAAAAGCTTAAAAAAAAAAACTTTTCAATTGACCACAATAAATTATTTTTACATTTCATTTTCAGAAAGACAAAACCATCAATCTTTATATTAATAAAAGACTGTTACATATACAACAATGAAGAAGGCTCCATCTTTCATCGCTTAAATATCTCATTGGCAATGTCAACATAAGTCTTGAAGACACTATTATAAGAGTTTGGATACATACCACCGGGATATAGGAGATTCTTATGTGTTAGATTGTGTAATGCAATTTTGACTTTGTCTCACAAGGAGCAGCAACATGGAGGTCTGGATTTTTCTTATAGAACTTTATTATTATTATTTGAAACATTGTTTATAGATATGAAGACAACAATGAAATTATGAGCATGGTGTACAATTAGTCAAGCTCATGATGCCAAACCATGATGATGTAAGTTTGGAATTTAACATTTTTACATGTTAAAGACAAATAGTCAAAATCACTAAAAACTTAGTATGCCATAATTAATAATCATTCCCTGTTCACTTTTGTTAATAGGTTTATGTCACACGATGATGCAGGGGCATTAGGCACTAGCCAGCAATTTAGGAGGTTTTGTCCACATGTTGTGGCTAGGAGGGTTCGAAAACATTTGAGTTGTAATAGCTAGGTGTCAATACCTCAACTGACTGTATTACTTAGACTAGTTAGAGTTGTAGGAGTCGAACAGTTTCAGTTAGTTGAATTATTATAATTAGACCTTTTGATTTCTAGAATGGTCCTCTCAGAGGAACCGAAGAGCCATATGTTATGTATATAAATTGTAATTCTCGGAAGAATAAAAGTAGAGAGGGAAGAGGAGAGTAGAGAGGGTATTTCTGCAATAAACCTCTATGTGTGAACAATTGTTTCCAGTTAAATGATTTCCAAGCTTAGTTGCCATTGAATTATCTTGAACTGCTAATTGTGAAGAATTGTTTAACTGTGAGGCGATTGGGTACTGATAATTCCATTCTTCTGTCTTTGAATTCCCGTAAATTTTTGGATAACCCTGTGAACTCACCCCACCCGAAGGCGAGGTCTGTGTAGAGAACCGGGGTCGTGAAAACTGTTCAAATATAAAAATTCCGCTTAATAAAGAGACAAAATTGTTGTGCTTTCGGAACCTGACCCGAGGATTGGACATGAGTTAACAAACAAAAGGATAGCGGAACCAGACTTGCACCCATGGTCAAGCCCTATACCAAAACCACGAGTGGAATCACAAAAGTGGGTTGCCCATATCGCACCGCTTTTGCGGAGTAGGCGGTATTTCCTATTCGCGAGCGATTCCATAGGGAATGTGACATGTGGCGAAGTGACCCCCGGAAAACCACCATTTAACCCGCACCATCGCACGTTAAAGCCCGATGTTGGAAGCCGAGCGAAATTACCAAGAGTCGTTGATTTGGAGAAGGGCCATCAGAGGGTGGTCGCACGTTGAACTTTCCCAGAGGTTAACTAAGGTGTGCGGAGGATAGACAGGTACGATACGAGTGTTTGATTGGTTATTGATATATATAGGTGGGGCCGGAGTATAATGAAATTTTTTAATTAAACGATTGGCGGATAATTAGCATAAGTCTGGAGCATGATTGTTGTAAGGCTGGGTGGTGAAATATAGAGCCGAAAGTTCATTACAAGTTATTTATTTAAAAATAAACGTGGAGTATAAATACAAAGTGTTGAAAGTTAAACATTGGTTATAAGGCTTGGAGATAATATAAAGTCGAGAATATAAATTAAATTCCAACCATTGTGGATAGTATTTATTTATCAAATTCTAAGAATTTGATAAATAAACCCAAAGAAAGAAGAAGTCAATTAAGACTCAGGCTGGAGGAAAAAAACTGGGTAAACCAAGGGAAAATGCTGACAGAGCGATTGTAGACACACCAGCTCTCCTTAGGGGTCCAATTTCAGTTTTGTTGCGTCACACGATGATCTCTCTTCTCTGGCATTTACTTGTATTGAAGATCACTATTCTAGGAATAAGGAGTTATTTTCTCCAAAAATAACCCTAGCCAAACATAGACAATGCATCAAGGATATCTTTCTATGCTTCATAAGTACATATGTTCTACTTCTAAATCATGTCTTGGAAGAGATTTTTTTGCTGGAAATTATTCACCAGTTGGTTTCATACCAAAGTCTTTTTTCACATTTTCAGCATCCAATACATGAAAAAGATAATGGTTTAAAACAACATAAATATTTGAAATTTTGCAAGAATTGTCTGGCACACTTTGAATATGAATTTTGAAGTCAAGTGCATGATGTTGTATAGGATCAAGTGTCATTTTGAATACCAAATGTTTCACAAGAAACTTCTCAACATGATACCCCGCAGTAAGGATTAAATGACAATATTGCATCAACTATTTCCATAATAAAAGTGCACCTCGGCCATAAGACTAAAAAACTACAAATGTTGTAGATCTAACAAGACCACACAATCAAATGTATTCCACAAGGCCAATACTGTATGAAAAATGAAAAGAAGTTTGCAACCAAAAATACCTTAGGCAACTAATTCAATTAGATACACCAAACCATCAGCAAAAAGGAAAACCAGCCTACTTGGCCTCAATATTTTCAACTGGGTCCTCTAATTCAACCAATAAAAAGGCCAAAACCATAGCATTGAGATACATTTCATTACACTGTCAATAACAATAAAAATTGACTCAGCCATAACCCTTTCCTTTTATTGTTGTGAAAAGCTTTATGCATTACTCTAATGTGGCTAGTCCATAGGCCAAGTAGACCACTGGGTAACAAATATGTTTCCTTTCACCTTTGAGTTTTCAAATTATGCCTACCAAATCTAAGACATTTAAGAGGGGAACTAATACAATGTTAAAAATAAAACCAGAGCACACATCTACAAATTACCTCCTTAGCTACTGTCACACCATCATTAACTATTTTCGGAGAACCATGCTTGCTCTCCAAGACAACATTTTTCCATTCGCCCCAAGGGTGACTCCAACAAGATCAGCAAGTTTGTTCACACCGCCTGCAAGACAAATTGACAATGCTTTCAGTAAGTGTGCAATTGAATGCCAGACCATATGCCAAAACAACCCTTCATGAAAAATTAAAATAACACATTAAAATCGAATATAAGTGGACAAGGAAAGATCCACCGCAGTGAAGTTTCACGTGCAGGTGACCTTCCTTTAAACATAATTTTTTCTCTGACCTACAATTTTTTTGTCACTGAGCCATCCTTGTTGAAGTACAACTCCTTTTCCATAGCTCTTGTATTAACTACCTTCTCTATGTCGCGTAATCTCAGAGTCCCTCTTCTGCTTGAGCGATTAAAGGAAATGGGTGAAAAAACTAAAAGAGAAGACAATTGTCTGCCATAATTATCAAACATTGCACCCAACTTCTTCCCCTTTCCATTGTTACCCAATGAGGTAGATGTGGCAATTGTTGTCATACTGCCCAAAGCAGAGGCCATCTTCTCTTATGCCGAATATAGAATTACAAGATCTTCATATTAGTATGAACCTTAAAAAACATGACTCCCATTGCTAAAAACCACTTTTAAGTTGTAACAGGCAAACTAAACAACTATCGCAACTTTTGGCAACTTCTGGAGCATTAAGAGAGAAACAACCAAAGAGAAATACAAACACAATCCTCATTTTAATGAGACCGGACTATATATTTGCATTAAGATAATAGAAAGAAATCACGACTATATTAAGGCCAGCACAAAACAATCTTTAACCAGTGTCTCTCGCGGCCTTCAGGTTTCCATGCTAGAGGTTGCATATTTTTAATTTAAATTCTTGACCTCTCGTGCCCATCTATGAATGCATCCAATGTGATATCTACATCAAATGCTCCTTTATATCCCCAAAAACAAATTCCCTACTACAAGAGCACCAATATTGATGGATCACCCCACACCATCCCACCCACTAGAAATGGTGAAAAAGGAAACCCGAGAAAACTTCTGAAATATCTCAAGATGACTATATGGGTGGTTCTTATGAATCAAACAACCATTCAGAACATGCTCATCAATCCAAACCATGAGTATTATGTGACAATATTCAAGTAGGCACTGAATCGGATTTCTGAAGCTATGTTAGAGAAACCCTAAACTCTCACTAAAAATAGGTGAAATGTGGCACCACTCAGAGATTGACATGTGCCAATTGGTACAAGTGGTAGACAATTGGCATGCTCAAACAACAAGGTGATGCAGGAATGACATGAGGGAGAAAATATCAGAAAAGCCCCAAATCTGGAGAACTAAAGCTCATCACCAACCCGAGATTGACAACTTTACATGATGTAACCTATGAAATCGTAAATGGAGAAATCATAGTAACAATAAAGTAACCTATGTAACAATAAATTTGGATTCATCCTGGGAGTGGTAATGGGAGAAATCATAGTGAACAACAGAAAACATGCAAAGTTGCTTACAATCAAATAGATGAAAAAACACATACAAAAAACCTAGATAATAATCATGAACAAGCTTAATATTGAATTATGAACTATAAAGGAACTTACAAAATGTGACATTACGAACCTGGTCAAGCGCACAAGAAAAAATATCTTGGACTTGACCCTAGTTGACAAGTTGTATTTCTCATGATGCAAGAGGATTTGTACCTGCACTGCCAAGTCAATCAAAATCCATCATTATCTATACAATAAATACAAGTAATTGATGTAGTATTTTTTACTCTAAGACGCATTCTTATGATAATGTTAGAACATATGTTGAAAATGTCAAAACATACCTGAATAAGCTCCTCTTTGTTTCAAGAACAATTTATTGGAGTCGCATGAACTTGGAACAAGCCTCCCACGATCTGAAAGAGTAGCAACTAATTCAACAATGACTTTTTTGTTGCTACGCTGGATCGAGGGAGGTTTGCTCCAAGATTAAATTGCTCCAATAAATTATTCTCTACTAAACAGGGCCAACCACGTGAAGGTGGAAGCTTCTATGGCCCCTCCCCCCCCCCCTCACATCACTCTCAATTCCCCAATACCCAATCTATATTTCATTTTTTACTTTCATGAGCATAAAAAAAAAATATTGAATAACTAATAAAAAAACAATTCAACAAAAAGTACGCATGGAAACATTGCAATTAATGCTTGACATAAAAATAGTATGATAAATGAGTTTTTTATATAACGCAAAAAACGTTCCAAGTATGGTAACGTTTGTCTTATAATAATACAATATTTTACATTATCGAATTTTTTTTTTCTTCTTCCTATTTTTAAAGCTCCTAATTACATCATCAATATCATCATGCTCTGCTCCTGTTTCGTGCCTTTCGACCCGCACTGCTGACCTAGTTGCGTAGTCACGATGTCTGGTCTCATCCAGTGACGGGGCATCGCTTACAAAAACAGATAATATTAAATTTTAATTGTCAGTTTTTAAATATCATTGAACTAGTTCGGTAATATTAATAAAAAAAATTGCAATGAGATTATTTATCTGGTGCACCAGTTGTCGCCGTTGGGACTGTTGCCCTGTCTTCCTCTCTGGTGGTAAGATCCTCAAGGGAAACATTCTCTGTCATTTAAACAAAAAATGCTATAAGGACAACCATCAAGGTATAATTAGAAAAAATTATAAGTGGAAATTAATTACCGTCACGGCCCTCACTGATAGTAGCATTGTCGGCCTGGTCCCCACTACAATGATCATGTTGCACGTGAGGATCATCTACATCTGGCTCTAAAACTGGGTTATTTGCCTCGTCGGTAGTGCTGCTCCCCTGATTTAAACAAAGTTGTTAGACATTAAATTTATGGACGAAAACAAACATATTGAAAGGTTAATGTTTTACCTTATCATGCATTCTGGATCTTGGGACCTGCCCCAAGCTTCTGCGACGTTCAACTACGGCTTGATAGCCGAAATGGAAAGCGATATTTTTATCTTCCTCTGTAGTTTCTGTTCCGAAGTCATCACCCTACATTACATATGATTGTGTATTTTTAATCATATTTGATAGGATTACAAAAATGTTGGAAGGCGATACAATTAATTATAATATGTTTAGCTATTTAATTACAATTCTTGCAGTTAATTTCAAGTAGTCGCCCTGGCCTAGCTTGTGATGGCCCTTTTTCTCAATCCTAGCTTTGGTTGCCTTTGAGGTGTCAGGCAACCTAGCATCAACAAAATTGAAGTCAGATATGACGTAGCACACTTTTATTTTAGACATAGAGAAAATTAAAGATATTGAATTAAAGTTGTAATTTACCTTGCAGGTCCAGTTGGCATTTTTCCTTCTTTCTTTGCCCTTTTCTCTTTTCCGTCATGGATGAGTGCTCTCTACTCACTCTCTGGAACTGCGAGAGGACGCTCATATCTAGGGTTAAATTGCAATTGCGTCCTATAGGTGTCCCTGGTATATTTCAAATATTTGCCGGCTACTCGAGCCACCGTTGTTCTGTCAAATGTGCCGACCCCAAAAATGGCTTCTAGATAATCTAGAAGTTCTTTTTTCAGGTTGGAATTCTAGGAATTCCACCCTGTGCGTATGGTTGGGCCAAAAATTATCAACGCATGGCTCTCCAGAAACCTATAGAACTCATTTTTTCCTACAAAAAAGAGAAGATATTATCATTAATTTAAAAATAAAAATCATGATAAATATGTTTTAGATAAAGTACATGAAATAGTTAAAATATTAAAATTTACCTGGGAGTTTTACATGCTTTATAGGGACACCTTCATCGTTCACCAAAAATGTTCCATTAATGGTCCCTATGGAGCTGACATGCGTAGCTCCAGGAAACGCAATAATGTAGTTGGCCATATCAGCCTCATCGTTGCCAACACGTTCAACGGTTGGCTGGGTGTCTGCTTGGACATGGTGTGTTTCTTGGCTGGCACCTAAAGGAGTAGAAGGTGTAAGAGAGGGTTGTTGGGCAATCTCTTGCCCTTGTGTCCCACTACCACCAACACCGGGTTTAGCAAATGCCAGAAAATGCTACATACAAAAGAACTTTTTGTTAGTTTAGTCAATGTAAAAATTAAAAATCAAACTATTACAATTCATCTCATGCAGAACAAAAAAAATATCCTTTTGACTTTTTATTATTACCTGATATATTTCTAGCTGGCTCATAAGATGTTTTATCCTCTCTTCTGTTTCAGGTGTTTGAGGCGCGTCTATCAAAGTATTAAATTCTAACCTTGCATCTTGTGCCCTTTTTTGCAACAATAACACTGGAGATAGGGATGAAGAAAGCTCTTCCTCAAAGAGGGAATCATCAGGCGTACCATGGCTAGGTGTCTGCATATTTGAACAAAATTAATATTATTTCAATTATGTAAATAACTAAAATACCTGAAGATAGAGCAATCCTGGCACTTTACATGTTCTTCCGCTGGCCTCTTTCCGCGATCATCCCATCTCGGGGTTGTTCCTGCACTGCTCTGATCAGTCTGCCACATTGCAATAAAATTATAAATGTAAAAACTTGAAAACAATATCTAACTTGAAAACACAAAATATGTATAAATTTGAATAATAGCTGAATTATTCACCGAGATTATCCTGATTACACACTATTTAAGCTTCATGCATAATACATAACCTCTTCTACAATTGATCATCAATATGCGAAAATAGAAATGGTCGCATGCGCACATAAACACAATAAGCAAACACACATGTAACACAGTGTGTAATGGGGAAAGCTTACAGCTGAAAACCCCTAAAAATCTGTATATTATAATGATAGAGAACATGTAACAATACATAGCATAAAGCTCTCACAGCTCTCAGCACTATCTCACATGCTACACACAAACTAGCACGAAATATGAACAAGTCACGGGTTCAAATCTCCTCCACAAGTCTGCCTGCCTCTACTGCGCAATCCAAGTTGATTAATGATGAGATCCAAGTTTGAATCCCACTAGCTCCAACTACGCAATCCTCATTGGCAATCTCCATCAATGTGTGTGCAAATCTCATGCACAGCCAATAGTCACAACTGATAGTAGACTCACCCTTTCACCCACCTCTAACATTGGTCTCCACTGAACTGTCCATGCATTGCAGTTAACTGATGTGTTCTTTAGTTGATTTATGAGTTAATATTTAGTGAATTAATTAATAATTAATTCACACCACTCATCACTAGTGTATTTATCAGTTAGACTAAATACAACTAGTTCAACTAAGTTAAACTGAACACAACTCCACCAACTTTCTCATCAACTCCACCAAACTCTGCCACATGAGTTCTAAATGAAGTCAACCATGCAATAGCTCAACTAACCCTTAGGAAAGCGTATTTCCTTCTGTCAACTGCATGTGCCACATCCAAGCATCAAACTGAAGTGCTCCAAGAGGATAAGATAATGTTTATAGTCTAAATATTATTAAGGGTTAATAATATTTGACTGTTCTATTTTTAGCCCGGCAGTCTAAAAATAGAAACCGCCCAATGTATAAAAATATAGGTCCATCTATTTTTACCAACTCGACCAATCATCCATAAATAGCATCCTGCAACTCATAGACCATGATCCATATGTCTAAAAATAGACATAGTCTAAAAATAGACTTTGCGCCAAAAATAGCCTGCGGGCCCACTTAGTGAAGACGACTTCATTTCACTAAGCTCCATCATCTTGTTGCATTTTCAACACTCCCTCTCAAAAATATATGGATTATCTACAACCCCTATCCTGCCTCTGTGGTATTCGAATTTGCTCCTGGTGAGCGCCTTCGTCAAGATATCAGCATCCTGATCCTCCGTGGGAATATATGAAAGTAACATGATTCTCCACTGCACACACACTGAGCATGATGGTGTCTCTGATGTCTATGTGCTTGGACCTATCATGAAATACCGGATTAATCGAGAGTTTAATGCAACTCTGGTTATCACAATGTATCATCGTCAGATCCATTTGAGAACCAATCAAACCAACCAGGATCTTTCTCATCCATATGGCCTCACATGCAGCCTAACTTGCTGCCATGTACTCCGCCTCGGCCTCCGCCGAACCGAGTGCCACGGATATCCGTCTCCGCCGTACTCAAGAAATTGCCACAACTCCGAGCATCAATATCCTCCGTATGCTCGTCTCAAGGGCCTCCCCCATCCGCATCCGTGAAGCCACATACTCTTCACCATCCTCCCGTCTCGTACCACGTGCCATATCCCGATGTGCCTCTAAGATAACGCAATACATGCTTGCTTGCCTTCCAGGTAGAGCTGGTAGGATTAACCATAGCTGCAAGCCGGGTTAACAAGATAGCACATACTTCCAAGTCGTACGCCCAGATACATAAGCGACCCCCACCAACTGTCGATAGACAGTGGCATCCACTACCTCCGCTGAAGTAGCATCCTCCTTCCTCCAACCACCAGGAAGAGGAGTATCAACAGGCTTGCAGCCATGCATTTTGAACCTCTCCAGTATCTCCCAGGCATACTTGCCTTGAGAAACAAACAGTCCACCACTGCGCTGCCAAATCTCCAATCCCAGGAAATAATGAAGGAGGCCCAAGTCCTTCATCTCAAACTCTCTAGCAAGATCCTCCTTGTATGAAAGTATCAACAGCTCATCACCTGTCAAAATCAAATCATCTACATACAGTACAATGATCAGCAACTTCCCCTCCACCACAATCTGGTACAGGTTAGGATCCGCCTCACTCTTGGAGAATCCAAGTCCGGTGAAATAACTGTCTATCCGAGTGTACCAAGCACGAGGTGCTTGTTTCAACCCATACAGTGCTCTCTTGAGTCTGCACACATGCGACTCACTGCTGAAGATCTCGAAACCTTCGGGCTGCTCTATGTACACCTCCTCCTTAATGACTCCATTGAGGAACACAATCTTCACATCCATCTGATGGATGTGCCACCCCATCTGCGTTGAGAGAGCTAAGATCATCCGTATGGAAGAGTACCTTGCGACAGGTGCAAACGTCTCCTCATAATCGATCCCCTCGATCTGCGAGAAGCCTCGAGCAACAAATCTTTCCTTGTACTTCTCCACACTCCCGTCATCTGCCTGCTTCACTTTGTAGATCCATCGCGAACCCCCCAATGATTTCCCTTCCGGCCTTGGGACAATCTCCCATGCACTGTTTCTGACAATCGAATCATACTCTTCCACCATGGCATCTACCCATGCGGGGTCCTCCACAGCTTCCTCGAAAGAGGATGGCTCTGTCATGACACATTTTCTCACAAGAGCCATGTATCCCGTGTACCGGTCCGGTGACTGTCTCTGTCTGCGCTGTGCTATATGTGGTCCTACAATCTTCTCTGCATCTTGAGCCAGTCGCTCAACTTCTATAGTGCGCTTGCGCCCTCTGATGGTTGGCGCTGTATGAGTGGTCTCTTCCACTCCATGAACGTCCTCTTGTGGCTGATCCACATCCTGAAGCTCATCCTTAGGAACTAATAGCTCCTCATCTACATGCAAGTGTGGCTCCCTCTCAAGCAAACACTGCATGGCTTTCTCCTCCTGAAATTTGATATCCCGTCGCACAAATGCCATTTTACTCGTTCCGAAAATACACACGATAGTCAGGCGCACGTTGTACCCCTACAAATATCCCAACTCCTAAGGAAATGGGCCCAAACCTTCTTCCTCGCATCCTTCGTCACATGCATGTGTTAGCCATCAGTATTTTTTACATGTTAGTGATGACTATATCTATAGCTGAGTTTTCTAGAAGCTGATTTCCTTATGTCAATTTGTCATCTAGAAAACCCTCATAAATTTTTTTTTGCCCTTCTACTTTTCAGTCCGCCCATGTCAAAGTCAAAACTCAATATCACTATCCTATCTAGCTTCAGCCCTACTAGGTCTGCCCATCAGCTTTAAAAGGCAAATCCAAGTCTGTTTCAAAAGCCTCCCCTATGTTAGGAAGTGGCACTTTAAGACATTTTACCCTTGGCAATCATCAAAAGGCCAAAAATCCTCCATCTGCTACAGACCAATCATGACTGACCTCCCACTCTGCAAATGAAATTGACAACAGCTCTAAGTCGCGCCACTTACACACCCCTAGGTCTCAGCACTGCATAAACCACAGTCTCAAGCTGATTATTAGGTGTTTCACAGTGTTTTATGGATTATACAAAGGCAGGAAATATAACATCATCTCAGAAGAAATTTCTTGAATCTACAGTTAGAAGAACAACTGCTTCTAAATGTAACATGAGCCTGAGATATATCTGCAAAACAGAGAGTCACTCATAAAGACCTTGCAGTTTCCTTCCAGCATGAAAATCACAGTAAGAGAAAGACACCACTGTCACAGCAAATTGGTAATTTGTCATGGCCCAGAACCTCCTTCATTTACAAGCAGAGGGTTAGGGCGCCTCCTTCATCTACAAGCAGAGGGCGCTGGCCAGTATTGACTTTAAGGATTGCAAAAGCCCCAGTTTTGCTTTTTACTGAACAGTGAAACAATGACTCCAGGTTTTCTGAGTATGAGTGATGATCATAACAGGGCTAGAGTCTGAAGTATGCAAGTTCAAGGGAAAACAGAGTTTGGTCTTGTAAAGGAAGTCATATGAGGTTTTCAAATCATGTGAATTGATAAAACCTTGGAGAGACACATCATTAGTGAAAACAATTCTAATCATAAATAGCCTGCTGTTCCAACAAGACAAATTTGAAGAGATGCTGACAAATCATGTCATTACACAGGCAGAAGAAAAGGTGTTTGTTTTTCAAAGGGTGTTGACCTCCATAGTCACAGAGACTATCTTTCAAACAATTTTTCATAAGTTGACCAAAGCAAAGGGTGACTTTTCATTTCCCCTCAGCAAAGAAGCAGTCCAGTGAGACAGTGACATCTTGACTAGGGTTTTTCTGAAGCACAGTAGTGATTGCAAGCAGAGGTGCCAGTATTAATGTTTTTCAAGTTGTTTGCTTACCATCACATCCAAGGAAAATCTTTGTCAGGCAGGTTTATCAAACAATTTTCAGATACTCTACCAAGAGAAGGGCCTCCTTCATTCATGAACAGATGGCCAAGGCATTGACTGTTTTTAAAGACTGATTGGTCTAAGATGCAGTGGAAAGAGACAAAGGAGGAAAGCAAAAGTCTTTACACAGGTAAAAGATGGTGTTTATGTTTCAAAATGTATTGGTTTTCCTACCCATAGGAAAATTTCTGTCAAACTATACCTCATAGTGGACAGGAGACAATTTGAATATGCAGGCCATTGATACAAAAAAGGGGCAGTTTCCCTAGGAAAAGGGGTCAAACAACACCTCACTGTCACATGCCAAGAAGTCTAAAGGAGCGCTTTTCAAGTAAACAGAGAAATATAGTATGAATGGATGCAACCAAAATATGGCACTTACAATCAAAGAAGGAACTTATGGATCACCTGGAAGCAGAAATTGTCACCATGTATAAGAGAAAGCTTTTGTCAAAGCCTGCTCATCAAATAACCTTCAGCAGATTAAGACAAAGGTTCTGGAAATAAGTTTCATTAGCTCTGGAGTAGCATTCAAAACCCATGAAGTGCTTCACTATTACAAACCAAGTGAAAAAGAATTGTAAAGGGAATCCCCTTTTTTCAGTAGACAGAGGATGATTGAACTTAAAGTCAATACAATTGTATTTTTGCATCTACAGTCAAAAGACACCTACAAGAGTCTGTCAAACCAAGCTTAAAAGGTAAAGGGCCCTACAAGTTCCAAAGCATAGCAAATACAAGAGTACTTCGGTTTAAATTCTTCAGGCTTTAAAAATCACCACAGATAGAATCCACATACCACTGCTGCAGGAGGAGGCATTTCTTCAAAGCAAGGAACAATCAAAGCTTCAAAGGACATTTTATCACAAGTCATCATCTAGGTTTTGAAGACTTTGGAAAGCATGGAAAGAAAATCAGCTGGTAAGAGCAATTTGAGTCCTATCACCAAGAGACATCACCTTTTAAATTATTGTTCATCATGTTCAAAAAGGGGTCATTTGGCATATGGTCATTATTTGGATGGTTTAAAACAACTTGTGTTGAGAAAACACAGCCTTTTATTATTCAAAAGGACAGAGGTATTGTATGATATATTTACAGGCAGGGAAGTATTTTGAAAAAGAGGCGCCTTTCTCAAATTAGAGGGCCATGATCAAGTCCAAATAGGGTCAGAAAACTTGGCATCTACAGTGGGAAAAGGGTTGAAGGAGCAAGTAAACACCGAGGCTGTCAAAGCAGGTTGACAATACAAACCCTATCCCTTCAGAAACAAATCAGTCTTAAGGTATTTTCTTGACAGTGTTAAAGTGGGGTTACTTTACATAATAAATATCACCAGCATTTTTAAACACAGTGGCAGAGATGGTATGAAAGTTATCAAGCTATTATTCAAGGTTCGAAGTTCGGTGTTGAATTGTCACCAAAAAGGACAAAAGTAACAGGAACCACCCCTCAGACCTATATGCCTAAATGGACAGAGTTTTGGCCTTTTAAAAAAAAAAAACTGTGTTTGTTTTCTTTGAAAAAGAGTTGAAAACTTTATTGACATTTTTTTTAAAAAGGGGATAAACATTCTATGGCCGAAATCATTTTAAAACAGGAGCACCTCTCAAGTGAATTCAGCGTGATTTCAAGTCTCAAGAGATACACCAAAGCAGCATTACAAAGATTAAAGCAAAAACGGAGCCGAATGTCAAGTTTACATTTCAAAAGGTTTAAGACCGTTGGGGGTTTGACATATTAAAGAAGTAGAGTCGAAGGTCAAAGCTTTCATGTTCAATACACCAAGCGAGAAGTTTAGTTTGCCTCCGCAATCTCCAGGCATCAAAACAGTTTTTGAGCAATTTGAAAGATTTTCCGTTTGTTTGTGACCGCGCGACGTGCCTGGAAAACCGCGCGACGCGCCTGGCAGAAGATTTGCACAGGCGGTCAGTGTATGCGCGACGCGCCTGTACAATTGCGCGACGCACCTGTACACGGCGCCCGCCCGACCCGACAAGGCCACCCGACAACAGTTTCGGCGCGACACTCCGGGAGCTCAGCACGTCGCTCACCTCTTTGACCCTCTTAAGCTATTCAAACGCCTCCGGAGCTGGACTAAACTCATCAATAAGCTCCTCCATCATATTCTCAAGGTATTCCACGTGCATCTTTGACTTCTTAAAAATCTGTTGGGTAGAAGAGTCACTGTGTTTGTCAAAACCAAACGAGGGTTAAGTTTTTGATCAAAAGGGAGCTGTTCAACATTGAACCTTGTTACCACAGCATACAGAGCTTTTTAAAAACCCTGCCATCATAGCTATAAACTGTGTCTTTCTGTGAAATATCCATTGATAAAAACTATGCTGGAGTAGTGAATGTACTATTAAAGTGCCTATGGGAAAGAAGTTGTGATTAAGTTGAAAACTTTGTATGTTCACCTTGTGATTAATCAAGAGCAAGGGTGTGTCATTTCTTTAAAACACCATAGGGAAAAGTTACCCTACTCAACCACCGAAAAGACAGTTGTTCACTGGATACTCTGTGACTGTTTTTCTGTTCTTCAAAAGATCATTGTCAAGTGGATTTTCAGAGGGCATAAATACATTCTTCCAAGGCTGACTGGTATTCTATATTGAAAGAGGCCTTGATTATTTTGAAAAGAGGAAACTCTTACAGCCTCTGCTCAAGCTTTTGGAGCTTGTTTAACCCTGTTACCTCTGTTCTAACTGTTAATTTGACTGTATGCTCACACCGGGGTTAAAATTTATGAGCATGTTTTTTGTTTAATGAAGTGACATACATATAGAGAACAATGAAGTTTAGTAGGAGAAAGGGTTCTTGATCAAGCAGAAGTTTATAGGTTGAAGCTACAGGGGAGGGTTGCTCACACTTCTCACAAAAGGACAGTATTCATTGTGTTTGTTGGTTGACTGCCTTGTGTTTTTCAAGCTTATTGATAAGTTGGTATCCATCCAAAGTAAAGGTTTTTCTAACATAACCAGAGGTGTTACATTGGTAGGAGGTCTTGCTTATTCTGCAAAGTAAAGACTCTTGCAGGCCTTGTTGAAACTTTTTGAGGCATTTTTCAAAGCTCTGTCACCTTGTTCAGAATTGTGAATTTGACTGTATACCTACACTGAGATTTGATTGAATAGCCATAAGTTTGTTGAATGTTGGCACATCAAGAAAGGCAGGTTTTAAATGATTGCAAGGTCTACCATGGGCAAAGCACTTCTCACAGAAAACTCCTCCTAGCAGTCTGCCCTTCATTTCACTGTATTATTTCTTACTGAGAAGTTGTTGACTGAGATATTTTCAAGGTGGAAAGCCACTTTCTGAAGAGCAGGTTTTTAATGATTGGGAATTTTACCTTGGAGACACAGATATAGATGTGTTGATTGACCTTTTAAATTCACAAGAAAAAGTGATTTCTTAACACTGTGCACAGGGAATTTACCCATCAGTCTGCCTCATTTTTACTATATGGTATCCTATTGAGAAATCTGCCTGGCTGAGGCACATTCAAGGTAGAAGGCTACTTTTTAAGAGAGCAGAGGTTGTGTATTATAAGAAACTTGTTGCAAACCATCCAAATCACATTGTTTCTCTGTCAAAGCAGTACATTGACACAGTTTGACTCCAACAGGGCAGTTTACACATAGTGAGGCAGTTTGTTTCTTCCAAAGCATATTTAGGTCAAAATGTCTCCAAGGCAAGACAGCAGGAGCGGTCTGCACAAAAGATATGAGCCAATCTCTATAGAAGAGGTTAATGCTCATCCATCTGTCCTTTTCAACTTCCATGAAGTAGGTTGCCTAGATTTCAGCCAGAAGATAGAAGAAGTCAAAAGTTTTTCGCCATTAACACACTTGTGCGCCCTGAGATTCAAAGAAAAACATTTCCAAGTGGCAGGTCTTGATTTCAAGATTTCTCCAAGGTATGTGTCCAAGGCCACCAAGATTCCGTATCATGGCGAAAAATGGTTCAAACAGGCTCATCTTGACTTAGAAGATTACAAGCCTTTCATCAAACCTGAACATAGAGAGGCTTTCACTGCTATTTTCCCTTTTTCATATCTCCTTGACAGCTATGCTCCTCTTATGAAAGTCATAATGAAATATTTCACTTGTGAAGGGAGATTTGACCAAGTTTATGCCTACCATGTTCGATTATTGATGCATTTTACTAGAAGCAGGCAATTGAACCTCCCTTACTTTTTATTCGAGAGCATCAAGAAGATGGCATCTACTGTCCAGAAGAAGTCCCCACCTCTGCAAATACCTTCCCTGTTCCATCATTCTCTAATCAAGATTATCTTCCTACACCAGCTAGAGAAAAAAGAGGTTCCATGGGATGTATTCATCAGTCATCCAGATTTCTCCACTGTTCCTCCTGTCCATGTGTCTCCCACTCAGCCTATCCATCATCCGGTACCTTTGTCCAGTAGGCCTACTCCTAGAAGGCTCAGAATGACTACTGGACAGCCAATTCAACAGGAAGAAGGAGAGGGTAGTAAACAACAGCAAGAGGAAAGGGATAAGCAACAGCAGATAGAAGATGAGGAACAACAGAAAATAGAAGGTGAAGGACAGCAGGTCCAAGATGAAGAACAACAGCTTGATACGGAAGGACAGGAACAACAGCTTGGGCAGGAAATTGAGACACCTCTTGAGCCACAAATTGAGCAGGAAATCCAAGCACAGCAGCAGCTGGATTTTGGCGAAGAAGGGCAGCAGTTTGAAGCACAAAATGAACAAGGCATTGATGAAGAACAGCAAGCTAATGTTGGCGAACAGGGGCAGCCAAGTGAACAGCAAGAAAAAGACATCCAGCAGCTTCAAGGAGAGCAGCAAGTTCAGGAAGATGTCAAAGGTAAATCAATTGTTTCTCCTCCTCCCAAAGGAACAAAACTCAGCACAGCAAGGAAAAGAGGGTCTAAAGCTGCTACTCTAACAGTGACAAAGGTTGTTCCTAGCAAAAGGAAATCGCCCAAAAGGACACCTACTAGCATGCCAAGGAGGAAAAGCGCAAGATTGGCCTTCAAGGGGAAAAGCAAAGTTGGAGAAAGTACAAAGCATGGAGGTGCATTGGCTGTCATCCCTATCCAAAGCGATGACAGTGATAATGAGGCCCGCCTTCTTGAAAATCTCCTAATCCATAAGGAGGGGAAAATTGAAGCATTAGAGGAAGATCTTCAAAGGGCAAGGAATTTCAACCACTTCTTGGAGATTGAAAACAAACAGATGAATGTTCACACAGCTGTTCATGAAGCACGAGAGATCAAATATAAGAATGAGGCAGCTAGGGCACAAGCAAGGATAGAAGAACTCATTGGTGAGTTTGATGAGGAAGAGGAGGAAGACCAGCCTAGGCGGAAGAGGCCTAGGACCATCGGGCTTAAAAGAGCCTTGGAAAGGCAGAAAGCAGAAGAACAAGCCCATCTGCAAGCCTTTCCTCTCACTGCACTCCTTGAGCAGGAAATTGAAGAAAACAAAGAGGCATGGCTCGAAAGAGCTAACAAACACTTGGAAATGAAGCTTGAGAGGGCAAATAGAGATCTAGAGCTGCAAAGGAATATGACTCATCACTTTCAAAAGTTGAATTATTTTGCCAGGCGCAAACTAAAGGCAGCCCAAGAGAAATTGAAGAAGGCAAAGGGGAAGCGCCCGGCACGGAAAGAGGAGAAAAGCACATCAGCTCTTGACATTTTGGCCTCAGCTTCGGAGCATGTTTCTAGGGACCCTTGAGGGTCATATGTGCCAATTTTGAGCCCATTTCGACAACTTTTTGTTTTTTGGCATTTTTTGGGTTTTTGGTCGAAAACTCATAATTTCTCCATTTCAGTTTGAGGATTTTCCAAGGGAGAAGGATGATACCAATGGATGCCATAATTCTATGAGCAGGTCCCCAGCGATTTTCAGAGCATTTGGAGATCATTCGCCCCATCAAATTGGCGAAAAATGCTCGCTTTTTGCACATTCTGCCCCTCATATCAGCAGTCTGCTATTTCCTGGCTTTTTACACACAGGTACAGTTTTGGAGAACTTCTAGGCATCAGATTGAGATGATTTTAGTTGCGCCAGAAAGTAGACACAGAGAGCTTTCCAACGAGCCATCATGAGCCTCATTTCGACACCGGGAAGGCTGCCAAATGTTTCCGGCAAGTCAGGGGACTTTTTCCTGATATAAATTTGAAGTATTTTTGTAATTTTTGAACCTCAAAAATCTGCTTTTTCCAAATGTGCGTTTTGCTATTTTTGCACTTGGAAAATGTTGCAAAGTCAATATAATTTCCGTTTTTAGCATTTTTTAGATATTTTATGGGATATTTTGTGCCTTGGGCTTTGCAAAGCCTCAAGGACAAGTTTAGATATTTTGACTTGGCTAATGGGATAGCTAGTTGCTCCATGAGGTTTTCCTCCCTCAAGCCTATTTATTCCATGGGTTTCATTGTAAAAAAGAGGCTGAACTTGAGAGAAGAATCAATATATTGGTCATATGAGCTTTGAAGAACATACTTGTGTTATGATTTTGGACTGCCTCTTGGATGCTTTTGATGAATGATGAAGGGTATTCCATGACATGGTAGAATGATATAGTGTTTCTTGCTTTGTTGTTGTCTTCTAGTTTTCATTCATGATACATGCTTCTTGCTGCTATAGATCAGTAGAGATTAGTTTTGAGATATGCCCATGGAGGCACCTCAAAATTCCTGAATCTTCATAGCTTTATGTTTTCTTCTTCCTTAGTTATACTAAAGAATTCTTAACTGCTCTTTAGTAACTTAAGGTATTGTTGCTAGTTTTATTTACAAGTTCTATGTATTTTGAGTAGGATGTATGGTGTGCCCTGCTTACCTATGATTGTCCATGGTTCTGTCCATAAAACTATCTCTTTGACTGATTAGTTTATCATCTTGTTGAACCAAGGAGGCCTAGTCCCGATCTAGCCATTTGCCTAAAACTATGAAAGCTTGTTTGTCAAAGTGCCCAATGACTTAGAGACTATGTTTAGGTGTTCCGGCATAGTATTTTGAGTTGTTAGTCCATCTTATGTGTTCTCCCCAAAGTTTGATAGCCATTTCCCGAAGTTAGAAGGTCTTATACTTCTATGCATGGCTGGAATGTTTGATTTCTATGTATTAATTAGCTCATAGTTACATTTAGCATGATTAATGGCTTGCTATAACATGTCTATGTCTGCTATAAACTAGTTACACTTGGAATCCCTTGTCCTTCACAAACTTGATGTTCATTTACTCCATTTTGCCCAAGGATCCCTTCTACCGTGAATCAAATCGGCCCTACAGCAGCCTTCCATCATTATCTGATAGCTTCCTTGACCTTTTTGACCCCATAGCCCAGTTTATCTACATCTTGTTATCCAGTTTATATCTTTGATCAGTTTTATCCCTCACAAACTAAAAAACCAAAAATCAAAAAACACACTTCATAACTAGCCTAATATCAGAACACCATAAGAAAACACACCGATATCTTTTGCAGATAATAGAGAGAGCCCTCTCTGAGTCCAGGAAGGCTAGGTCCTCGGGCTCCAAAGCTTGGTTTGATGTTACATCGTCATTTGGCTCGCCAATCGGCAAAATCACGGGACCCTAACAGCATGTAGACAGGCGAACCAAAAATCCTCAAATGGGAAATATCAGGCCTCTTGCCAGAAAACGCCTCCTCTGGTGTACTCATGCTAAGTATCTTGTGAGGACAACGGTTCTGCACATATACTGCAGTATTGCATGCCTTCACCCACAAGTGAAGGGGTAGGCCCTGATCATGCAACATCGCCCGTGCAGCACCCACGATCATTCTGTTCTTCCACTCAACAACCCCATTCTGTTGTGGGTTATGAGGTGCTATGAGCTCTCTCCGAATTCCTTCTGCGCTGCAAAAGTTCTTGAATTCAACAGAGATGAATTCACCACCATTGTCGCTCCTAAGAGCCTTCATATGCTTCCCCGATTCCTTCTCAACTAGTGCCTTGAATTCATAGAACTTTGAGTATGTCTCGCTCTTCTTCTGCATGAAGAATATCCAGCACTGCCGAGAAAAATCATCAACAAAGATCACATAGTACCTGTGCTTTGTTGTCGAAGCTACTGAGAAAGGTCCACACATGTCTGTGTGAATTCTCTCAAGGATCGTCGTGGCGCGACTATCCTTCTCGTGAAAGGTGGATTTCACAAATTTTCCCAAGGTACACCCCTTGCACTGATCTGACTGCGCAAGAGTGCCCTTAGGAAGCCCAGTAGAAATCTGCTGCAGTATCTTCAAGGCTCCATGGTGAAGGTGGCCCAATCTCCGGTGCCACAGCTCGCCATCATCCCGGCTCACCACTCCTTCTGCCTTGCATGCCATTGCTGCACAGCCATCTACTTGCAATTGATAAAGGTTCTTGACTCGAACCCCTATCTTTCGGGTTTCTCCAGTTGTCTTACTGCGCAGGAAAGCCTTTCCCTTGCTGAAGACAACATCATATCCCTTGTCTTCTAACATCGCCACAGAGATAAGATTCTTCTTCAATCCTGGAACATGCATCACTTCCTTCAATACGAAGGGTTTACCAGACTCTCTCTCAAAGGAAATGGTACCGATACCGGTCGCACTGTATCTACCATCATCGCCCATCTCGATGTGCACTCCAAGATCTTTCTCATCTAGATCTGAAAACAGATCTCGATCTCCAGTCATGTGAAAAGACGCACCACTGTCCAAGAACCATACTAATCCCATCACACTTGAGACCAAGCATGTGATCAGCAAAAAATCTATCTCAAACTGTGAGGCTAAGGCCTCTCCCGCTGCAGATCCAGCAGCTTGCTTATTTTTCTTCTTCTGCGGACAATTTGTGGCATAATGTCCGTGCTGGTGACAGTGAAAACACTTCACCTTAGACATGTCCTGCTTCTTGCCTTTTGCACCGGAATGAGAAGCTTTCTTGCTCTTCCCCTTCTTTGCTTTGGCAGCCAAAGCACAATTTTCTTCATCAGATACCTTTGATGAAGATCCGTCCCTGGTACTCCGCCTTATCTCCTCTTGTATAATATCCGACCAAAGTCGCTCCCATCCTGGCAATTTCTCCCGACAATTGACAGAGTCCTGATAGGAATGCCAACTCTTCGAAAGACCAAGGAGAGCCAAGTCCACCAAGTCCTCATCATCTACAGTCACCCCCACACTTCCTAGCTCATCCCTGCATTGGGTGAACTTCGTGAGGTACTTGGGTATACTGTCGCCTTTCTCCATCTTTATGTTTCTGAGTTTATCCTTGAGCGCCAACTTCCTCTGGTCACTCTTGCTTTGGAATAAATCTGTCAACGCTTTCCACATCAAGTATGGAGAAGATTTTCCATGCATGCTGGATACAATGTGATCCTTCACGCCCTCCAACAAAATCCTTCGACATTTCGCCATCTTCTTTTGCCAAGCCTCAACTTGAGCAGCATCAGTAGGCTTTGGGATCTCAGCTTCTATGAACTCCTTCAGCCCGTTATCATCTAATACCGCCTCCATCCGGTCCTTCCATGCAACATAATTCAAACTGCCCTCAAGGGCATATTCCAGTCGCAATCCGTTGAAAGACATTTCAACTCTGGCACCAAGAAAACTACTGCAAATTCGAATTCCAAATTCTGCTGCAAATTCGAATTCCACCAGCTCAAAACTCAACCGCTTCCGATCTAATGTGAGAAAAAAGTATTTCTAGCACAGAGATCGACTGTAGGGGCATTTACTGGATATATCACCTTTCAAAGAAAGGATGGATCCATAGGCTACCTGGCCCGATACAGACTCTGTCTACCGAAATAATTGTAATCACTGTAATAGATCCGATGATCAATTCTGCTCCGATACCATGTAGAAATTTGAATAATAGTTGAATTATTCACCGAGATTATCCTGATTAAACACTATTTAAGCTTCATGCATAATACATAACCTCTTCTACAATTGATCATCAATATGCGGAAATAGAAGCAGTCGCATGCGCACATTAAAACATAATCAAGAACACATATAACACAGTATGTAATGGGAAATCTTACAACTGAAAACCCCCAAATATTTGTATATTATAATGATACAAAACATGTAACAATACATAGCACAAAGCTCCTCACAGCTCTCAGCACTATCTCACATGCTACACACAAACTAGCTCAGATATAGAACAAGTCACAAGTTCAAATCTTCTCCACAAGTCTGCCTGCCTCTACTGCGCAATCCAAGATGAGTAATGAGTGAGATCCAAGTTCGAATCCCCTAGCTTGTACTGCGCAATCCTCATTGGCAATCTCCATCAATGTGTGTGAAAATCTCATGCACAATCATGGTCACAACTGATAGTCAATCACACCCTTTCACCCACCTCTAACACTGGTCTCCACTGAACTGTCCATGCATTGCAGTTAACTGATGTGTTCTTTAGTTGATTTATGAGTTAATATTTAGTGAATTAATTAATAATTAATTCACACCACTCATCACTAGTGTATTTTTCAGTTAGACTAAATACAACTAGTTCAACTAAGTTAAACCGAACACAACTCCACCAACTGTCTCATCAACTCCACCAAACTCTGCCACATGAGTTCTAACTGAAGTCAACCATGCAATAGCTCAAATAGCCCTTAGGAAAAGCGTATTTCCTTCTATCAGTTGCATGTGCCACATCCAAGCGTCAAACTGAAGTGCTCCAAGAGGATAAAATAATGTTTATAGTCTAAATATTATTAAGGGTTAATAATATTTTACTGTTCTATTTTTAGCCCGGCGGTCTAAAAAAAGAAACCGCCCAATGTCTAAAAATAGAGGTCCATCTATTTTTACCAACTCAACCAATCATCCATAAATAGCATCCTGCAACTCATAGACCATGATCCATATTTCTAAAAATAGACATAGTCTAAAAATAGACTTTGCGCCAAAAATAGCCTGCGGGCCCACTTAGTGAAGGCGACTTCATTTCACTAAGCTCCATCATCTTGTTGCATTTTCAACAAAATGAAAACTGAAATAATTTCTAATAAGACACCGGAAGACAGAGTTAGAGTTTCAAATATGCCTTGCATTTAATTCAGTCGTGGAAACATGTCATTGCACATTAAGGCACCCAAACAAGAGACGAGTTGACAATGAAGACCTTATTGAATATATTGTTGGAGCAAATTCTAGTAAACTTGTTGTGAAGACTTTGAGGATATTTTTGGAGCAACATTGTTGAAGCTGATGGTATAGCATTGTTGGAGACAATCTTGAAGGGCCTTGAAGTGAAGCTTTTGGAGCAACTATTGAAAAATCCTTAGAGAATTTAAGTAAGGCACTTTCTATCTTCCATCACCTTTTCCTTTCAATATCCTTTAAACGATTTTGTTGTTATTTAATGTTTGAAATCACGTTATAATTCCTTGATTATATGTGTTTGGGGACTTTCCCTTTGAAATTACCCAAAAATACCCTGGCAATTTTATCTTCAGGATGCATGTCTAACCCCTATTGTTCAATATTTTTATTGATAGTAGTAAACATAGAGAGTTAGGGGGCTCTTGAATTGGTTTGGTTGGGCCATTAGATCCCTAACATCTACTAGGGAGAACCCACCTTTAGTTGGAGGAGAGCTAGCCCAAAGTGAAAAGAGGTTGGTGAGGTGACAATGGGGCTATTGAATTACACATGGTATCACACTTTAGCTTTAGGACTTTATCTTGAGAAGTGCGAGATTTTGCTATATCAATTCTCAAATTGTTTACAACACTATTTTTAAGAACTAATAAGAAGTTATGTTGAGGGGTTTTTGGGTATAAGAAACAATACCATTTAAAAACTAGGGTTCTCAGTCCTTGGCATTCCTTCACCTGGGCCTAGGGGCACACAAGAATAATTTCACACTAAACCATGCAAACTTAAAAGTAACTTAATAGATCCATAAAGTAATAATAATAATAATTCCTAATTTCCTATTGTACGATATAATGCAAATTATTCAAACATGAAGCAATGAAGACATGCAATGTCTAAATTTCAAGATTGATGAACCAATACAAGAAGTTAGAAACTACAACTTTGATTCAATACTCTGTGTCCTAACTCCAGGAAGGAATCTAGTTTGTAGGAATGAAGAGGTTGTTATCTTTACAGTCCCATCCCAACATCAAATTCAGTGATAAGTTTCTATGAGGTTCTGGGTTAAGGAAAATTTCACTCCACGAATGATATATTTAAGTAGGCTTCTCCTATTCTGGGAAAATACCATACCTATAATGCATTCACTTGCATGTATAAAGGGAAAGGAAAACATGTTTTCATACAACGGTGACAAAGGCATCTTGGGGAAAGGTATCTTCACTTTTTATTTATGTTGTTCACCCACACCACTCTCGTGTTTTCACTAATCCTGTTTTGTCATTTTTGGATTCAAATTAATTTAAGGACTTAAGTATTTTTTGACCTTTCGGTGTAGTTTTTATAAGTGGCATGTATGGATTTTCCATTATCTACACTTTTTCTCTTCATGCGCATGTTTCCCTGGAAAGAAAATGCATGATTTAGTCCCATACATTTAACAAGTTATTGGATCAACTCCATTGGAAATATCATGTTTCCTATTCAATCAAAATTTATCTCAGTTAGGGTAGGTAGGAAGGTTTTCCCTTTGTATTAATAGGGCACTTCTAGCTTGCATTTTTATTATATCGTTCAAATTTAGTGTCGTTTCAATTAGGGCATGAATTTTTGCAACTTTCAAGGTGAGAATGAACAAAGACAATTTTTTGTGATGGATGACTGTATATGACTCCATGGCCAGAGGAAAAGGCACTAATCTACTTCTTCAAATATCTATAGTTCTCATTCACCTCATACAGAGATGGTCCCTGATTTTGAGTCAAATGTTGCAGCAAAAAGTCCCCCCCCTCCATAATTTGATATTCAATGGAAATTTCTTAAATTGATGATGGGGCCTGATTATGGAACATTGGCACATACATATGTAATGGAATTCCAAGATCATGATATATGTTTGCATATGTTTATGGAGGTGGTGGAGCAAAAAAGAGCTCAAATAGAGCTGAAATTTTCACATAAAAAGGACTGTGGGCTTGACTAATGGTTCCATTTAAAAAATGATATCTAGACAGAGAATAAGTGTAGCATGCAAAAATGCATTGAAAATCCATCTGAGTTTGCATTGTATTACTTAGGATGGATTCAAATTTGGGTTTCAAAATGCCAAGTTATGGCATGATTTTGTCGAGAAACCCTTAGTTGGATTCTCATGTTGGTTTAATTTATATTTTAAGTTTGTTTTGCAGTCTTTGGGTGATAGTAACTCATGAACTAGGTTACCAATGTGTAACAATCATATTTCAAGAATAAAATTGTGATTTTTTAATATTATTATTATTATATATTAGCTATGAGTATTGACACCTAATGCCTAGAATTTTGACATCTTGATAGCATGGATAATTTCGAAAATGTTTCTAGTAATGTTAACATAATAACTATCATTACGTGTCTTCACTTTTGTCACCATAATAGACCTGTGATATGGACTCATCACACAACTTCATATGCTATGTCCCAACAAGTTCAAACTGGTTGAACCTACCTCATAGTATGGTTATTAAGGACAAGTTGCTTGATATATAACTCGATAGCATAGACCACGTTGCAGTTCTAAAAAGAATCCTCAAGTGTCAAAAAAACTTCACAATATGTTCTACTATAAAGCCTTTTGGGATACCCGAAATAATATATGTATCATTGATGACTTTTAAAGTATGACAAGATCCAGAGGGAAAGGAAATCAATGGAAGAGTGATCCACCAATGAGAACCTAGAATTTAACATCAGATGAGTTAGAGTCTAGGAAATTGAAACCCTATAATTTTAATTAGTGATGAAGGACATCACATAGGTAATTATATTTTCATGTAGAATAATCTATTAATTCAAATTTAAACTACATAATATGAAAGGAATACCATAAATTTTTCCACGTAAGTCCAAACAACCTATAAAAAGGGAAAACCTTCTTTTTCCATGGGAAATAATTTACCTTTCCTTTTTCAAGACAATCTAAATCACAAAAAATATGAACTATACTGCACACATTCTTCGATAATGTGAAAGTGGAAAAGGAATACCCTACACAAGTGATGCACACATGTACATTTAAACACTAATAGATTTTTGTAGTTGAAATGCAATGCTTGTTTTCATTTAAATGTAGGGTTTTTAAAGCAGGGAGAAATAATGGCTGCCAAACTAATAAGCATTTATTTGGGAAAAATTTAAATCTTGTATTGGGTGATGAAGATAATAGAGGGTATTTAATCTTGATTCCTGACATCTAGAAAGAACCCTACAGCTTAACACAATCCAATGGAATTGACCAAAAAAACCCAAATAGAGTCAACCCTACTATAGGAGGAAGGGCCTGCAGTAAGAACTTACCATTTTGCAAGAGCTGAGGGCGAATGCTGTTCTGCAAGAGCTGAGGGCGAATGCTGTTCTACAAGAGCTGAGGGCGAATGCTGTTCTGCAAGAGCTGAGAGTGAATGCTGAGGGCGAATGCTGAGGGCGAATGCTGTTCTGCAAGAGCGGAGGGTGAATGCGCACGTGATATCAGACGTTAATGTAGCACACATGTAGATTTGAACACTAATATATTTTTGTCGTTGAAATGTAATGCTTGTTTTCATTTAAATGTAGGGTTTTTAAAGCAGGGAGAAATAATGGCTGCCAAATTAATAAGCGTTTCTTTGGGAAAAATTTAAATCTTGTATTGGGTGACGAAGATAATAGAGGGTATTGAATCTTGATTCTTGACATCTAGAGAGAACCCTACAGCCTAACACAATCTAATGGAATTGACCAAAAAAACCCAAATAGAGTCAACCCTACTATAGGAGGAAGGGCCTGTAGTAAGAACTTACCATTTTGCAAGAGCTGAGGGCGAATGCTGTTTTGCAAGAGCTGAGGGCGAACACTGAGGGCGAATGTTGAGGACAAATGCTGTTCTGCAAGAGCTGAGGGCGAATGCTGAGGGCGAATGCTGTTCTACAAGGGCGGAGGGCGAATGCGTGCGTGATATCAGACGTTAATGTAGCTATTATGATGGATACAAAACAATAAAATCATTTTTATGTAGTGCGCATATAAGTTTCGTATTTTTATGTAGCACGCATATAAGTGTCGTTATACCGACAGCGGAAAAAGCGTCGCTACTGCGATGGCTGCCTCCAAACATCGCAATTGCGACACTTAGACGTTGTGTCGTACTTGCAACGTTTGGAGGTAGCCGTCGCAATAGCGACGCTTTGGGCCAAAGTGTCGCAATTGTGACGTCTTCCTCCAAACGTCGCAATTGCGACACTTTGTCTAAGTGTCGGTATCGTGACACTTTTCTATAAACGTTGGTATAGCGACTGTTTCGGGCGGGATGGAAAAAATTTGGGGAAATTTCCGAAATTTGGTCAAAAGCGTCAGAACCAAGTGTCAGAATTTCCGCCAAATGTAGTAGTGTGGTAGTATTTCTCCTTCCAGTGAACTAGCTGACGAACTTGAAATCTCTGAACTGGAAACTGAACCTTCTGTTTTGGAAACGTCCTCAGGATTTATTACACCAACTTCTAGCGATCCTGGTTCACCTAGGGTAAGAAATATTGTCACTGACGATCTTCCATCTGGACTAATTTCTATTGAAGAACTTACTAATCCAGACAAAGAGTTATCTCTTCCCAAATCCTCTCAGTCTTTAAATCTTAGGGAGCGTGAATCTATTTTCTACAACCCTATTCGAACTAGTCCTTGGTATCTATCTTTGACAAAAATTTTAGAGAATCCGGGTCTTGCTTATTCTCCACCTCGAACTCCATTTCATCCTACACCCAGAGGTTATTATCCGTCATCCATTATGGCAGGAAAGTCATCCATGTTTTCCCAGACACCGGAAGCTTTTTTACACGGTGGTCCTTCTGTTCCTCTGGGATATGAGGCTTTGTCTAGTACTTTCTCGGGAGCAGCTCCTCAACCAATTGAACAAGTGTTATCATATGGTCTTAATGGAGTTAAAACTGAAATGTCAAACGCAGAGCAAATATTTATGATGTCTGGTAATATTTTGAATCCTCAACCTCAAGGCAGTCAGTTACCGCCTGGAGGGAAATTTCAGGGAAATCAGTTACCGCCTGGGGGGCAAGCTCAAGGTAGTCAGTTACCGCATGGGGGGCAACCTTCAAGAAGTCAGTTACCACCTGGGGGGAAACCTCAAGGTAGCTTTTTCCTAGGACAAACTGTGGAATCATATTATTTTTAGGGACAACCCCAAGGACAGTACATACCTCAAGGGTATCAACCTTCAGGATAGTACATACCACAAGGTCAACCCCAAGCTCAATATGCTCCTCAGGGTCCTTATCAACCCCAGCTTCAGTACGCGCCTCAGGGTTATCAACCTCAAGGTCAGTACCAAATTCAAGGTTACCAATAGCCTTCTGGTCAATCATCTGTACAAGGAACCAGAAATTTACCACTTACTTATCAACCCTACGTTCAACCAGGCTATGGTCCTTACGTTCAACCTTCTGCGGGACAATACCCCGGAATGAACATGGTGTGGGATCTGTCCCAATATCAATAGCCTATGCAGCCTAATGTGCAGTTTCCTTATCAACCTGGATAGCCTTTGGTTTCTGGTCCAACCCAGCAACCTGTCCAGCCAACTATTCAAACTCCTGCACCTAGTTCTGTTCAGCAGTTTGGGCCTAGTACACCTCAGACTCTGCTTCAAACTGCTGTAACTGCTGCAACGTATGTTCAACCTACAACACATGTTTCTGGAGTATTTGTAGCCCCGAGTTCTTCTATCCCTGCATCCGTGAAAACCCCTCAAGTCTCTGTACCCTAGTCAGGACCTTTAGTTCAGACTTCGGTTCAGATGCCCGCGGGATAAGCCGGTACAAGTACAGTTGTCACAAGTCAACCGAAATTCAATTATCAACCGTACCAGGGACGACCTCAATTCGGTCCCGTTTCACAAAGTCCAAATGATTAGTATCAACCGTACCATGGCTATACTTATCAACAACCTCAACAACCCCAGTTTGGTCCGGTTAATCCTGGTTACCTGGGAGGTTACACAATTCCTAATGCAAATCTGATTCCCAGTTATCTTGGGTATCCACCTCTTGGAACTGCTTTGGCTACTCAAGGTTTTCGCGACCCTAACTGTCAGTTACCATTTATTGCAACTTTGGATTTAGCTGATTTGACACGCCTTATGAATGGTCCAATTTTCTATTATCCGTATTGGCTGCCAATGCTGCATAAGTTTCCCAGTGATATACTGAAATTCGAAGGTAAGTCAGGAGAGGATCCATCAAATCACATCATGACTTATCACCTTTGGTGTGCGTCTAATTCAATAATTGATGATTCAATTCGCTTACGTCTTTTCCAAAGAACTCTTATTGGTCTTGCAGCCAAATGGTACATTGAGTTACCACGAGGCTCGTTTAATAATTTCAGTCAGTTAGCAACTGCATTCTTGACTCATTTTCAGTTGCCTGTCAGATATGACAATGGCACAGAATTATTAACTTCACTAAAACAATCCACATCCACGTATATTTCTGATCATATTCATGAATGGCGACGTAGAAGGTGTTTGGTGAAAGTTTACATTTCAGATCAAATTTTGGCAGAATGGTTTGTTAAATCATTGTTACCCAAAATCAATAAAGATGTAGCTAAGGCTGGTGTTGTTACTGAAGAGCAAGTAATTGCTCAAGCTCAGTACCTTGACCTCGTTTATACGCAGTCAGGTACTTTACATGAAAAAATCCCCGATCTTCCAAAACAAGGTCAAATAGCTGCTGCTCCTTCAGGGTCTCATGCCGCTGATGGTATGATTAGTACAGTCAATACTAAAATTAAGAAGAAATCTTCAAAGAATTCTTCTTCTATTATAACTTTACCTGATTCCCCAAAAGGAGAATCTCTCCCCGAAGTTTCTACCAACATTCATGTCGTAGAGACATCTAGGACCAAATCTAAATCCAGTGGTAAAAAGAAAGGGAAGAATAAAAACAAAAAGAATTCAAAAGAGAAAGCTAATAAAAATGAATCCAATGACGAAAAACGAAAACCTCACTATCCTTGTTACATTTGTGACAAGGATCATTTTACTAAGGAATTCCCACATCAAGCAGAGGTTGTGAAATTTGTTAAAGGTTCACAACAACCTGCTGTCTTGAAGGATCCCTTTCCGACTCAAGATAGTAAGATGGTTGGTTCTATCTCGACTGCCTCAGAAGAGCCAATTTTGATAATGTCTCATGTAAGGATTGCGATGCGATTGCAAGATTATGGTGCTAAGAATCTTGTTGATGGTAAAGAAGTAGAATCTTCTAATGCAAATACATCAACTACACCTCCTCCTGTTTCCGGTCCGCTACAGATCGAGAAACCCAATCCATACTTAATAATCAAACTGCCTGGTAAGGGTGTTCTTCGTAAATCAGCTTTCAATCCACATGCGAGAGCTGCTCAGAATTACAACATTGTTGAAGACTTAGCTATTTCCCCTTCAGCAATGTTGGCTTTGGAAGTGCTGTAATCATGCCCAGAACAGCGTAAATTACTTTTGTCTGCCATAGGAGCTGTCGATATTCAGGATTCCAACCTTATAATCTTCTATTTAGAAAATAGTACACCTCGACTACCTCACCAAATGGCTTTCCAAATTCCAGTATTAGTAAAAACCAGACCGATCTTTCAGACTGTGATTGATTCGGGAGCTTCAATGTGTATTATGTCGATTCATTGTTGGAAATCGATTGGTTATCCTACACTTAACCAGTCTCCGACGATTCTTAAGGCTTTTGATGGTTGAGGTTTCCACCCTTTTGGTATTTTGCAGGATTTACCCATAGGGGTCGAAGGTAAAACCGTAAATCTAGATGTGGAAGTAGTTGATGCCCCTCTAGATTACAACCTTCTCCTGGATCATAGTTGGACTTATGCTATGACTGTTGTTGTTTCTTCGGTCTTTCGACTCATAAAATTTCCATATCAAGGAAGGATCATTACAATAGATCAATTAACTTATTTTTCTTCCGACCCAACCTCTACAGAAACAATCTAGCACGTTGGTAAAGTGGATATTCCTTACAAGGATGTTGGAGTAGGTTTGATTAAATATTCTGGTTTACTAGGAACTTTTTCCTTTCCTTCTCCTAACATATCGCCTTCTATTGCAATTATTCACATGATTTCGTCAGACATTGTTATGTTTGATGATCCTTGGATCGTACCTTCCGACTCCGAGTTAGATTCAATTGATGGCATGATGCCTTTGAGTCCATTTGAAATTGCATATCAGGCTGTACAGTCACTTTCTGACCCCTTTTCAACCGAAACTGATCCAATGAATGGGATCCATGAGGAATCACTTTCTATATCTAGTTCAACCACAACAACATTTCCTGAACTTGTTCATACTGATGAGCATATTTGTGAATTTTTGTCTGTTGACGATTTACCATGGGAAGATCTACATCACTGATCTTTGTTTTTACCTGAACTAGATCATTTTGAAGATGATTTCACTTCAATTTTTACTGCTGAATATGTCAAAGAACCACAGAATCCATTGCAAAATCCCGATTCTGAGTTAAATTTGGAAAATATTTCTCGAACGATTCCAATTGACATTTCAGTAAAACCGAGAATAGTTGAAAACATTCATATAGGTGCTTGCTGTACAGAAGATGAAATTCAAACTTATAAAGTCCTATTTAAAGAATTCCGTGATGTGTTTTCTTGGTCCTATGAAGAAATGCCAGAAATTGATCCGTCAATTGTCATACATGAAATCGGGACTTACCCGGATGCCAAACCTGTCCGTCAACATCTACGTCAAATATATCCTAGAAAAGCTACTACTATCAAAGTAGAAGTTGAAAAATTAATTCGTGCAAGTTTCATTTATCCAATTCCCTTAACGGATTGGGTATCAAATATTGTTCCTGTGACTAAAAAACAAGGAACGATACGAGTATGTATCGACTATAGGGATATTAATCGAGCTTGTCCTAAAGACAATTATCCAACCCCCTATATCGATCAAATAATTGATGATTGTGCTGGCAGTGAAATGTTTTCCTTTATGGACGGTTTTTCCGGTTACAATCAAATAAACATACTCCCTGCTGATCAACCAAAAACAACTTTTATTTGTCCGTGGGGGAAATTTTCTTATTGCAAACTACCTTTTGGATTGAAGAACGCTGGAGCAACTTTTCAAAGGGCTATGTCTTACGCATTTCATGACATTTAACACATTGTGCAGCCTTATCTCGATGATTTACCTACTCATTCATCACGTAGGGCCGACCATCTCACTCACTTACGAGCTATATTTATGAGATGTAGGCATTATCGAATTAGGCTGAATCCACACAAATGTGTTTTCTATGTAGAATCGGGTCGCTTACTGGGATTTGTTGTTTCGAAAGCAGGCATTTTCATTGATCTGTCAAAGGTCGCAGCTATTATCAATTTACCTCCTCCTTCGACTTTACGCCAACTCCAAAGTTTGCAGGGGAAAGCAAACCTTTTACGTCGGTTCATTCCTAACTACGCCAAGCTAACAAAGGGTTTTACCTGGTTGCTGAAATAGAACATTCCATTCTTTTGGGATGAGATCGCTGATCGATCTTTTGATGCACTTAAACACGCGTTGACCCATGCATTGTTATTGCATCCTCCCAACTACAACCAGGATTACGTTTTGTACCCCGCTGCTTCTCATTCCACCATTGGGATGTTTTTAGTTTAGGAAGACAAATCTAACACTGAACATGTGATTTACTATCTTAGTCGAAATCTGCATCTGACTGAGATCAAGTACAGACATGTGGAGAAATTGGCCTTGGCAGCTGTTCAAGCTGTCCAAAGATTTAAACACTATATCTTACTACGCAAAACCACAGTAATTTCTGAATGTAACCCTATGATGTACGTTTTAACGAAACAATTGCTAGGGGGCAAGTATTCCAAATGGATAGTCATCCTGCAGGAATTTGACTTGGAATTTGAGAAATCCAAGGCAAAGAAATCTTTAGTATTTGCGAAACTGATGTGTGATTTCCCCTCTATTGATACTGAAACTGTGGCAGAGGAGCCCATTGCGGATGAATCTCTATTTCTTATCAGTACTCTTGATCCATGGTATGGAGATATTATCATTTATCTCCAAACCCAATCTTTTCGTCCTGAAATCTCACAATCTCAGCGATGGAAAATACGATTCCAATCTCAACAGTACAATATTATTGGTGATAGACTCTATCGTCGTGGAGCGGATTCTGTTTTTCGACGTTGTCTTACTCATGAAGAAGCCGAAAAGGTTTTAAATGACTACCATTCTGGACCATGTGGCGGTCATATGTCTGGGTATGCCACAGCCCAAAAGATATTGCGCGCTGGTTATTTCTGGCCATCGTTATTCAAAGATTGTATTTATGCAGTCTGGAAATGCCACAATTGTCAACTTTTTGATCGTAAGATGCGTGCACCACCCACTCTTCTTCACCCTATAATTTCTGTCAGTCCTTTTGCAAAATCAGGTATTGACTTTATTACATGTAACCCTTACTCGGCTGGGGGGCATGCATATATTATCTTAGCAGTAGATTATTTTACTAAGTGGGCTGAGGCGATGCCTACATTTTTGGCTGATGGAAAGACTGCTGCAACTTTCATATTTAATCACATAATTTCTAGGTTTGGTGTTCCTCAAGCCATTATTACAGATCATGGAAGTCATTTTCGGAACATCATGATGACAGAACTGACAGAACAACTTGGCTTGCACCACGATAGTTCCACTCTGTATTATCCGCAGGCTAATGGTCTGGTTGAAGTCATAAATAAAGTTTTAGTCACCATGATCAGACGAATTATTGGTATTCACAAAACGAATTGGCATTCCATGTTATTTTCAACACTTTGGGCATATCGGACCTTAGTAAAAACATCAACTGGTTTCACTCCCTTTCAACTGGTTTACTGTTTGGAAGCTGTGTTGCCGATTGAATGCGAAATTTCGTCTTTGAAATTAGCCATATAATTACTCCCAACTACATCTGAAGAGGAGAAACGTTTCTTGTACTTGGCTCAACTGGATGAGAATCGACGAAATGCCGCAATAGCGAATGAGGCTCATGTCAAAAGAATAAAAGCTCAGTATGACAGAAGTGTTACCCCTCGAAATTTTTCAGAAGGAGACCTAGTCTTAGTTTATGATCAAGCCAACGATAAGCTAGGAGCCGGGAAATTCGTGCCTATGTGGCATGGTCCTTTCATTGTTAAGCGAAAGCTGGCTAAAGGGGCCTATGAGCTAATAGATTTTGACGGTGTCCCTTTAGATAAACCCAGAAATGGGCTTTATCTGAAGCGATATTATGCTTAAACTTGGTGTGGAGATTTTTTATTAGATCATATTTCTTTACTGCCGGTGTGTCTTATATTAGAAAAGCGTGCCTAGTTTAGAAGTGTGTTTTTTATCGCTATTCCTGCTTATCTAAGTTTTACTCTTGATATTTTAGATGTCGACGTCTCTTCAAACCTACATTGGTTTTTCTGATGGTGCTTGTCATAGTACATGGAACATTTCTTCCGCAGCTTGGGTTATCTATTCACCCTCTGAAGAGTTAGTATCCATGCATGGGGTAAGCCTTGGTCAAAAAACGAATAAAATTTCCGAATATAGTGTAGTGATTGAGTTATTATCTGAATCCATATCATTTGGAATTCAGAGTTTGATTGTTAGGTTGGATTCTGAACTTGTTTTATTACAGCTTAACAGGGTTTATGCCATTAGAAATCCAATGCTATTACAGTTATTTTTAAGAGTTTGTCTCTTGGAATGTGAATTTGATTACATTGAACATCAACATATTCCAAGACATTTAAATACATTTGCAGATGCAGTTGCTTCTAGTATGATAAATCGACATTTGTAATGATCAAAACAGTAAAATAAACAACATTCATAACATGTACATAGATAGCCAGTAAATAGTGATATATCATAGTATAGAAGTGTTTTCAAAAATATACATCGTCTTCGATCATAGGTTGGAAACACCTTATGATCGGCAAAAATGGTAACACAAAAAAGTCAAAAATATGAGTCTATGACACGATCATTCCATCACTGATGGTGAGCACGATAAGAGACCACTGCCCGAGCCACCCTACATAGGAACCTCCTAAAAGGTCCTGGAACACCAATCACGTATCTCTGCAATCTGAGTGGAATCTCATCTATGTCCATCTCTGGAATATCTAGAGTCAAACGCTCTAGGTGATGCTCTAAATCAGACATGATTTCTGCTGATTGGCCTGCTGGGGCTAGTGCGGCTGCAACTAGTTGTCTTCTTTCATAAGGCTGGAGATGGGCTGGTTGCCGTGGGCCCACATCTGAATTCAAAACTTTTGGTTATTAATTTTCAAGACAATCAAAATACAAAAAAAATTAAAACTTAGAAATTGTTGAAAATGATTTTACCTGATTCATCCCACTGTTCCCCTGCTAGGAGAGTCATCTCTCAGTCGCCGCAGAAATATATCTCGGCGTATGGAAAGTCCTTTATGACAAAAAGTTGGCAGTCCAGCCAACGAAAATATGAAGGAGGAAATTGAACAATCTCAGAGCCCTCAATACCGTGACGAGCCATCAGTGCAACCCAATGAACCATCCTAGGTTCTTGAGGTCGACCGACATTGACAGGAATGCTCTGCGGAGCTAACATGGGGATCCTCTCTAGAGAAAATGTGACTACAATGGATCCATATCCAAAGTTATTTAGTTTCCATTCTTCGCTCTAGTTAGTTGGCCTTTTATATTGGCCAACACAGCTTCGCACCAGTTGAAAATGGTGCCTCGAAAACAATCCACAACAATGCGCATCTGGGAAATGGTAGCCACATGCAGTGCTGCACTCCCACACAGTCTGATAACAGTAAACGAAATAAATTTCAACTCGGGGCGGATGATATTTTTTATGTCAATCCGTTTGTCCCTGGGGTCTGCCTGATCATTACAGAATTCTTGTCGAAGACTAGCGACAGTCTGGCCACCTGGCCTAGTCCCAAACAAGGAAAGTTGTTCGCCCCTCTTGGACAAACCAGTCAGAAAATAAATATCCTCCAGCTCAATTTCGAGCCGGTGGCCACCAATAATGAAACACTGGTCCTGTACGTTCCACCTATTTACCAGCCATGTTAGAAGGTCTACTGTGCCCTCATGCCTTGGATAGCCCAGAATTTATACAAACCGCATTCTCTTAATGCTTGAATTTTGGGAAAATGGAGCATTGCGGCGTCATCCATGTCCTCACGCTCACGTTCTCTCCAAATCAACATCTTATTAATCCTACAATGCATAAAAATATATGTTAGAACAATCTAATTTGAAAATTTTTGGGCGGAAAATGAGAAATTTGATTTTGAAATTCAAATGCGCGGGGACCGCACTTTGCCTTCATACATAGTGCGTAGGAATGCATGCGCGCTGTGTTACAAGTGCAGACCCATGAATTTTTTATATATAGAAAAAAGTCGAGGTCCATAGGTCCCGTGTGTTGCGCTTGCAGACCCCTGCGGGTGATTTTTTAAACATATTTTTCTCCAAAAATAAAATCTAAAGCCTAAAAATGAAATGTAAATGGATGAAATGCAAGATTAGGAGGTTGTGGATTACTTAGGACTGACGGTTCTCGATTTCGTCGGACGGATTTTCCAGAATCTTCACAGGAACTTTTTTACCCAAAAGCTTTTACTTTTCACTCCAAACTTGAACGGTAAAAATGAAATTGAAAAAGTCCTTTTTATAAGTTTTTTCGAATAGATAAATTTTTAATTTGTTTATTTTTCACTTTAAAAGGGTATTTTTGAAAACATTTTTACTTATCTTAAACATGTATGTGTAATGTTTCAAGTTTTTGTGCAAAAATTGGATTTTTCAAGAGAATTGATCATTTTTCAACAAAGAGCATACTTTTATCACTTTTTCAGACTCTTTCAAAAATTTACGAAAAAGCGAAATATTGGAGTTCTCTTTTAAGCCCTTTTCAGACTCTCTAAACATGAAAATATCACCGAGTACTTGATTATTCAAACTCGTTAAAGTAAATGAATGATCATCCCTTTAGTATAAGTTTACCCCTTTTACGGACTGAAATGGACTATTTACGAAAAATGTATACGTTGACTAATTACGGTCAATAGAGTTCTCTCCCGCATTATTTTATCATTTTTCGAGCTCGAGAGACTAAATTTACGAAAAAGTACACTCATGGAGTTTTCTTAAGTTTTTCTTTTGACTCCCTAAAATTGAAAAACACCGAGTTTCTCCTATACTGGACTCGTTAAAATTTAACAGTAAAGGACCTGTTCAATTTCAAATAGGAACGAACCACTCCTTCTTAGGGTTCGAATCTTAAACTAAGTTGGAATCATCCAAAGGATGAGCTTATAAACAAGAAAATGTTATCCTCCTCAAGCTTGTCAAAAATAAAGAGGTACTTGCCAGCAATGGTGGGGGAAAAGAGAGAAAAATGGACTTGTTTGTTGTATTTTGATTTTTCAAAAATCCAGTTAACCACTCTTGAACACGACACTTTTCATTCACCTGGGTTGGGAAATCCGTTGCGTAACAGTTAATCAAACCTCATTGAAAGTCTTCATCTGGTTTCTGGGTATTAGCTTTGGGTCAATTGTCACCAAGCCATCTGCAGCGTCGTTATGTGTTTAAGAGGACAGTTCAAATAAACCATTCATCTGAAAAATATCTGTCATCCATTTTGACCATCCTTGAGTCAGTCCTTGCCAACATATTTTCAAAACTTGATCTATGATTTCATGTTGTGGGCTTGCCTACGACGGATCACTTTCTACCGACGACAACTCATTATCTAGGAAGTTGATCTAGAAATTGTCAGTACCTTGAAATCTGCATCCCTCAATGGCAGGTTTCTTGCCTTCGAAAACAGGTTACATCATTGACCTTCGATTGAATGATTCCATGACATGTTCGACTTCAGCTCATTCATTCACATTTCATGGATTGTACTGGGTAGTTGAGAACCATTGACATTACTGGTGGTTACTCTCACATTTTTTAACAATTCACATCATTGACTGGTAATCAAGTGGTTTCTACCATGTTCGACTTCGATACATTCATTCACATGGATAAAATCGTACTAGTTCGAGATGCGGAAATCAAGACCCTGGATTTAGTTTCTACCATCCAGGCTGCAAGGAATTTTGTTATCATTTATGCAGTGGACTATTTATAAATAGATGGATGCGTCTATACTGTGTCTACACATGTCTATACTGTGATGTATTCAAAATCATTCCTGTATCAGAACAATTTGAATCAGTTTCTAGTTAGTTTTGATCTGAGTACGGGAATGCCTACCTCAACGATGATATGTATACATATATATTTTGCATTGAATGTTTTTACAAGTTTCGACTGGGGTGTCCACAGGATGATCCTTGAAATGATAAAGTACTGCACTCTTCATATATGACAGACTTCAGCTTCATATATTCCAAACTTTGCACTTTAGGGGGTAATCTGTTACACTAAAAATTGTCATCCTGACATTCTGCTATGTGTATGAGCTCATTATTACTTATACTTCACCCTTTTGCAAGTCTAACATATCAGTTCCTCATGTCAAGCCTTGAAAATCATAGAAAAGTTCCTAAAAATCTCCTTAACTTTGGTGTCGCACTTTCTCTCTATCTTGCCTGCGGTCCCGCACCCAATGTTCAGTTTTCTTGTGTATCTGAACGCACTTTCTCTATGTCAAAGGTGCGGACCCATGTAAGATAAAAAAGGCGCAAGTAAATTCCAAAAAATCTCAATTATAGTAAATTCTAGAAGCCTCTAGAAAGAATCTTGCAGTGGCAGAACCGCTCTTTTGAGGTGCATGTATCCCTTACCTTATGGATCTAACCCCTTGATCTGAGGAGCTTATCCCTTTGAAGGAGGATTCTATCCCTTCATAGTTGGAACAGAAAACCTCCTTTTTTCCACTATAAAAAGAGGCATTGGGTAGCCTCAAGGGGAGTTCAAGCTTTAGAATATTTGAATTTAAGTGCTGTTGAGATTCAGACTCAGTTAACTAAGACTTTGGTGAGGAGAGATTACATACCTCTATTTGTCTTGGTTGGAGGAGTGCAGAGCTTGTCAAATTAGAGGAGACTCCTGCTTCAGACCTCGGGAAGACACTCCTACTGCAGAGGGGTGTCCACAGGATGATCCTTGAAATGATAAAGTACTGCACTCTTCATATATGACAGACTTCAGCTTCATCTATTCCAGACTTTGCACTTTAGGGGAAATATGTTACACTAAAAATTGTCATCTTGACATTCTACTATGTGTATGAGCTCATTATTACTCATACTTCCCCCTTTTACAAGTCTAACATATCAGTTCCTCATGCCAAGCCTTGAAAATCAGAGAAAAGTTCCTAAAAATCTTCTTAAATTTGGTGTCGCACTTTCTCTCTATCTTGCCTGCAGTCCCACACCTAATGTTCAGTTTTCCTGCATATCTGAATGCACTTTCTCTATGTTAAAGGTGCGGACCCCTGTAAGATCAAAAATGCGCAAGTAAATTCCAAAAAAGCTCAATTATAGTAAATTCTAGAAGCTTCTAGAAAGAATCTTGCGGTGACAGAACCGCTCTTTTGAGGTGCATGTATCCCTTACCTTATGGAGCTAACCCCTTGATGTGAGGAGCTTATCCCTTTGAAGGAGGATTCTATCCCTTCATGGTTGGAACAAAAAACCTCCTATTTTCCACTATAAAAAGAGGCATTGGGTAGCCTCAAGGGGAGTTCAAGCTTTAGAATATTTGAAGTTAAGTGCTGTTGAGATTCAAACTCAGTTAACTAAGACTTTGGTGAGGAGAGATTTCATACCTCTATTTGTCTTGGTTGGAGGAGTGCAGAGCTTGTCAAAGTAGAGGAGACTCCTTCTTCGGACCTCGGGAAGACCTGTGCAACATCAAGGCTCAGGTTGTAAGGTTTTCCTTCTTTTGAAATTAATACAAATATACTCATTTTTCTCAATAAGCTATTAGTTAATGGTTTATTTGATAGATTCCTTGATCACTATGATAAGCATGGTTTATGATGATTTCTATACAGGTGCTATGTAATATTTTTCTCGTTTGTGACTGCAGGTTTATGAGGAAAACTCCTTCAAGTGCACGAGGGACAAAAACGACTTCAAACAAGCGCTGGACATACGGTAAGTCTTTTACACCTCTATAGAGCTTTTTGTAGATCATATATGCTTAGAGAAAGATTAGTTTATTTGGCTGTTTGTTGCCAGATACTTTTAGTACTAGGGAGATCGGTCTTGTCAGCAAGACGGATTAATCCACACAACACTATAATAAATTTTTATTCATATATTACTGTTACTAACATCATTATGTCCAGCTGTATTAATTCATAATGATTCTTGTTTTGAGTGATTCATCACTTGATACATCTACCCTCCTTACATTCTTGATTGTTCTTATAGAACCCTCGACAAGTTCTCTGGAAAACCATAACTTAAGGGTATGCTGATGTTAATGTATGAAACCCTAGCTTTCCTAGGGTTATTGTAAATTGTTATTTGAAGTTTGTGTTGATGATTTCATGTTTTGGATTTCATTATGATCAAGAAAACCTATCTTGTTAGGGTTGAATGATGTTTGTCTAAATCCTGAACCTTTGAAATTTTTGGAATAGTAGGGTTTACGTTGCTATGTTATGAAACACTAGATCTTTTGGGTTTAGTTGGGTCTATAAGAAAAACCCTTGTTATGTATTTAGAGTCTTAAGAACGAAATCCTAGCTTGGTCTAGGCTGGTATTTTAATATTGACTGACATATGATGTGCTTATGATATGTTGATGAATTCCTAGATATATGTGGTGACCTAAATGTTGATGGTCTTGAGTCCTACGATTTGGAAATAAGATTTAGTCGAAGTTTGATGGTCTAGGATGATGTTTTGTAAATCTAGGGTTTTCCAACTAAGCCCTAGTAGTAGGTAAAATTCTCTAGTTTATGTGATATGACAATCTAGAATCTATGAATCTATATAGTGATTGTTGAGAATTTGAGGATGAAAATCTAGGGCGAATATTAAACTCTAGTAGATGTTATTCATGATGTTTATTAATATGTGATTGGTTTTGATTGTTTATTCCCATGAAATCTAGGTGAGGAATATAACATATGAATTCTAAAAGTTGTTAGATTCATTGATTTGATTTGTTTCCAGGGTTTTCAATATGAAGGAACTTGTCGTTGAAAGAATATTGAAACCCTAGATATAATAAGTGTGATATCTTGATGAGATATGAATGTGACTTAGGGTTTTTAACCAAACCTGAGCAAGAAGTTGAAATATGGTCTCTTGTTGATTATGTTTGTAAAGGTTAATGCTTTCACTATTATAAGTTTTTTGATATGGCTAATTTCATGCTTTAATAATTTTGGTTGTACATGTTATATAAGTTGTGTAGAAACATCATTTCAAGATGGTGAAGATGATCGTAAATAAAGTTGATGTGATAAGAATGATATATGAATGACTCTGATGAGAAGGATGGAAGCCATGAAAGATTATCTGATCTTGTAAAGAAGAAGTAGAACTTCCTAATTTAAGAGGGAGTGTGGATGAAATCTCTTAGGATAAGAGGATGGTTGCGAATATTCTTTGTAAATGAATGATTATATCCTCCCTATTTAAGAGGGAGTGACAAGTATATTTCTCTACTTCATGTGTCATGAACTAAACCAAGAATAACAACCATAAGTTTTAGTGAAGGCCATGAGTAGGAGAATGAAATTGGAGAATTCATTTTGAGGTGCTGCTGATAGAAGCAAAGCAAGATCTGGCTGAATAATATGTTGTTGCATATGAAGTAGGAAAGGAAAGTGTATTACTGAGGAATATTCTGTCAAAGATTCGATTGATAACCCTACTATGAAAAGTTGAGAAGCAACATCATGTTGTCTGGAAGACCCTAAAGGTTTGTATTTTATTATGTACATGTGAAAGTATATTATTGATTGGGGTTGTGTTTGTACATGTGAATCTTTCGAAGGATTTGATAGCATGTTGGTTACCAATCAATTTTATTGAGAGAAATCGGTTATCCTTAATCTGTTGGTTCAAGGAGTATTGAGGCTTTGTGAATGAACCATTTCCTAGGAGGACACCTGGTCGACACCTTATGTTGATGTTTAGGTCCCGAATTTGAAAAAGGTGGTGTTTATTATAGAGATATGTTTTTGGATACTCACTTGGATATTTGGGTTGGTGGTTAGCAAGTAATCCTGATGGTACCTAGAGAGGTTGAAAGCTTGAGTCCATCTTAGTCCCACCTAGATAGATTGCCCTGGTCAGGAAGCTTGTTCGTGACATTGCGGTGCCTAAATTGTTGAGAGACCAATGGATAGATTACCATGGTCGGGAATCTAGTCTGTGGCATTGCGGTGCCTAAACTTCTTCATAGATGATGTGTTGAGATATTCCATGTACCTCTGTGATTATACATAAATATGAATATCTCCCTAGTTAATACCTCCCTCTATGATTATATGTAAATATGAATATATCCCTCTGTGTTGGAAAATGTAACTAGGTTCGGTCTTCATTATTGTACTTGAGTCAAAATTTAATTTATTTTTCAAAAGAAAAAGGAAAACAAGTTTTATTATTGACTTATTAAAGCATGGTTTTTATGTTTGGGTCAAATGTATATGTCAAGCCTCCATTGTAGAGTTTAGGTTTATTGTCAAAGTCAATTTTTGAAGACTCCTCCATCAAGTCTAATTCTCCTTGTTGCTGAAAGAATTCTCTTCAAGTTAGCCTCAAATAAATATAGTCATGTCGACCTACATTCAATTGGAGATGCCATTGTTCGAATAAAAACATGTTGGCTCATTTATATGGGACAAACCACTATATATACCAAGTTGTTTTCTTCGCATTTTATCATCAAAGAAGTTTGGATTACCTATGTAGTTCATAACACCTCAGAAGCTCGGGTTAAATCACAAAGATAATTTTTCTAAGGACAGATGCTAAAATTAAAATGATCACAATTTTAGGATATTACAATTTCTGTGCGATTATGATCTCACTGGTATCATAGTTTGATGCTCCCACGTCTTTATTCTTCTACTATACTATAGTCTCGATGAAAATACTATCTTGGTGTAACCACAATATGGAAGTTTCAGTGCTACCACAATATGGAAGGTTATGTGCCACTAGAGTGAGAAGGGATCAATGTTATCATAGTGGGAGGACCTTGATGCCACCATAGAAATGAAGTCTCTCGTTGCTACTAAAATGATAAGGTCTCCGAGATATTGTAGTGAGGATTTATCAGTGAAAACTCAATGGCAAGTATTTGATGCTATCACGGTGAAAGGAAGAAGCGTGACTTGATGGAGGTTGTCTCAAGTCTAGATTGTAAGGGTTATGGTTGTCTCATCTTTTGATTCTACTGAAGTAAGAATTTGTGACTGGGTTTGCCAGTCTAAGTTATCGAGTTGAATTAGGGCATATATTTTAATTATCAATCTGGGTTGGTAAACTTATAAGCACACCAAGGTATATGGATCTTAGATTAAGCTAGTGTAGGAAGTAGTTGTTTAGATGAAAATAATGGAAACACATATTACAAATAAATTACTGAAAATAAATCATTGAAATTATGATCTAAAAGAAAATGTGAAAAGATTTTATGTGGAGCATCGCCAACAAGAAAGAGGCTCTAAATTAGAGTTCATGGTTTTCCTTTCTAGTTATTTGTATTCCAATAAAACTAGTGCCAGCAAAAATCATAACACAATTCATTCAGGAAAGCAGTAAAGATTAAATGCATAAACACAATTTCCAGTTCAATTCTTAGCTCACAAGGAAGAGGATCTAACTTAGATGCCTTGGTTGACCTTCCCTACTTAAACCAATTACTGAAAGGAAATCATTTTAGAAACACAAATCATCATGGTATACAATGAATCTACTGAGAAAAATATTCACAAGAAATTGTAAAAGGAAATGTTCAACAATCTAAGATATTCACAATTATGCATAAAAATACATTTTAGTGTACTTAGCTTAGAATGGGGGCCCTCCACCTTTAATTTGTATGCTTTAAGACTCTCAGCTACAGTAGATCACCAATCACATCCCACAACAATAACAACAAGAAATATAAGGCAAGTTCTTCAACTTATATTCATAAATAGAGAAGTCTCAATAGTCATAATACACGTTCATAGTTGCTAAATAATTGTGCTTAAATAGGCTAAAAGTATAAAAAATAAACTAAAATAGCTATAACAACCAAAAATATTCCTAATCCACCTAATAGGGTTGAAATAATCACTTTTTTTTCACAAAATATGAGAAGATTCCACAAAATCACAAAACTGTCCCTTAAATCAGGGGATTTCCTGGGTGTCTGGTCAAGTTTGACCGAACCTGCTATGACTCATTTGCAGTGTGCCAATAGGATTATTTCCATGCTTTGTTCCTATAATTCTTGAATCTATCTTCAGTTTGTGCCCAAGTGTGATGCACATATGACTTCAATGAAGCCATTACGGGAAATTTTGTTTCTGCCAAAAATAATTTTTAATGCCCAATTTTTACTAAAAATTCTAAAAACTAAAAGACATAATTATTTTACCTTAATGTGAAAAAAGAGGCAAAAATATGACAAATATGACCATGATATGATGGTAAAGGATAATAGGAAAGTGGAATATGCATGGTGAAAAAGGGTCAAAATTGAGGGCGAACATCTCCCCCTTGATGATTTTGAAGCATGTCCTCATGCTTGTCTTTGTCTCTTTGATCTTATGCCTTTGCCTTCTGACCTCCATATTTTTCTGCCTATGGATTTGCCCCCTGATTCATTAAAACCTTGGAAAATAAATAGGGAAGGTCTAATTTACAGTCACCTTTTATATGATGGAGTAATTTTATATGCTATAGGTGTACTATACTATACCTTCCATCATAGGTAAAGTATAGTTGAATAATGAGAGATAGTTCTGCCCATGGTTCTCTCAACCATTCCCTTGGAATCCCCTTGGTTTTTTCAAATGTTCCTTTCCTCTGCTTCTCTAAAAAGTAATTCCATCCCTTCTCTTTAAAATGTTTCACTCTATAATATTATTTTCTTGTCATTGATATATTTGTGGCTTGAGAAAGGTATTCTGGTGTGATTGGAATAAGAATGCCTCCTACAATGGTTTTCTCATTATCAAAGTTAGACATAAACATCTCTGTCACTTTTGCATTATGCCCATTAATCTTCCTAAGAAATTCTAATAAGCTTGTTTGATAGAGTTTCTCTACAGACTCCTTATTCCAATTTTTGATTTGAAATCTTGTGGTCTCAATTATGCTTCCCATGTTGAAGTCTGGATGGCTCTGTTCTCTCTTGTTATGGTCTTTGTACCAATTCAAATAACCTTCAAAAGTTAATAATCTCGTGGACAAGGTAATGATTCTGTTTTTAAAGAAGAAAATTTCATTTTCAATCATTAAATAACAAAGAAATTACTTTTGTGTTGTAAAGAGAAATTCAACTTGTAAAGGTATTTGAAGGAGATTTTTTTTGTATAACACACAAATAATACTTACGAGGACTCTGATTTGAATGTGGCTTATAAGGAAAAGAAGAAATCTCTGATTTTTGAATACCCATGAAGATGAGGAGAAATTTTTGGATTAAAATACCAAATTCTAGACCAATACGCAAATTCTTGGTCAATGAAGATGAGGAGCAATTTCTGAACTTGTAACTGTCAAATTCAGGGTCTGAAATGTAAAAAAAAAATTCACTATTGAATATTCATGAGACAATTTATGTGTTTTAATGCCTTCAAAAATCGATTTATGGGAGCAAGAAGTAGTCTTTGTGATGTAATTCTTCCAAAATTTGATTTCTGGGAGAGATCTAAGTGAATTTATAGTCTTCTGGCACCTTTCCCTTCTCTGGCAACTAATAGTCTGTTTTCAAAATGTCATTCACAATTTTTTCACTATCATGCATTCAGCAACACCACTTGACACCATTGTGCACGATATTTTCTTTTGTGTATAAAATAACGTGACTGGGGTTTTATTTTTAAAGTTTTTGATGCCAATCTTACACCTGGAGCTCAGATTTGAGCCAATGCTCCCACCAAACAGTTGTTAACTCAAAATTTGAACTTATGTTGTCAGAAAATATCTACCTCGACTTGGATAATGTTTCCACCAATGGACTTGGCTACAATTCCCCCTTAAATGTCGAGTTCATAGTTAAGCATATGTTGCCATAACTCAGACTTAGGATCTGACCAACAAAAACGGATTGTCTCCTAACCAAACTCTGTAATATCCAAAAAGGGAGAATGCAGTAATGCTGAAACACAATATAAGAACTGTAGCAAAGTAAACAATAACTCTAAATACACATCAGAATGCATAGAAATAGCTGAGCCATTTTATTATATGGGAGGTGAAAAATCAAGTACAACAGTGCTCAAAATATGAGACACTCAAGCCGAAGGGATGGCCTGGAATGACCTTGTAATGATCCCACAAGAGGGACTACGTAACTACTGAACTGCTAGAAGGTAAACTGTGTTGTCCCTGCTACAATTGTTGGGACTCCAACTGCCTGAAAGATAGAAAGTCAAATCTAGGCATAATGGGAGCTCTGATGATGCTAAAAACAGAGATCCGAGCTTTATGATGGATAGCCAAGATAACCTAGAAAGGGTTTCTCAGATTTGTCAATCTAAGAAAACCACCCTCTTAGGGCTTCACATATATACTACTGGGTATGCAGATATGAAGCTATATCTGATGATATGATGGCTGCAATGATGCACAATCAGATCTATACAAGAAGGGCTGACCCCTCCACTAGATCCTTGGGCTAAAAGCTCAAGATCTAGCTCCTCCAATCTCCTCTACTGAAAATAGTTGCTGGATGAACAACAAATTCAGAAAACTGTGCTATAGAAGAGGGAGGCTCAATAGCCTACTGCTAGATGTGTTAAATCAGCTCCTGAGTGATGGAAACAATAGATCCAATGTGAGGAGATGATCCTGTTGGGGTTCCTATGTTTTGGTAGGTTTGGCTCTACCAAAAGATAAGACAACATCAAAACCACTTTGGGACCTCAGGATCTAGCCCTCCTGGATCCAGAGAGGGATCTCTTTATAAAGGCAAAGATATATATGTCTTTGAAGTTCAGTTTCAAGGTATTAGGATAGTTATAAGGCACAAGGTTTGTTTTTTTGTTTGTTTGGTTGTTGGGAAACATGAAAGAAGGGTTCAATATAAGAAAAAGGTGAGAAAAGAAGGATTCTAGGAAAATGGGAGACAATTCAAAGAACACTTAAGACCATTGGGCAATGGAGTCATAAAAGGGTTTACTTGCTATTCAATATCCAAGGCTTTCAATTGGGCTAGTCATCTAAAATAGAGGATCTTTAAAGATGATAGTGTGGTATGAAATAATAAGGAATGAAGGTGAATGACAAGGAAACCTCTGAGGTGACCACTTAGGAAGCATATCCAGGGACAGGGCATGCCTGGAACACCTATGATCCAACCCCTAAAAGGATAACTCTTCAGACAACAAGAAACACTTAAGATTTAAACACAAAGGTGAAGCCTGAGATCAGAGAAAGGCTTTGAACTTTCAATACTTCGATATTCAACTTAAGGGAACTTAGAAAGGTTCAATTGATTGAAAAAGACCCTAGTGAGATAGAATCAACATTCTAAACTCCTAGTATCCCAATTCTTTCAATTAAAACCAGACAAGAACATCTAAGAACAGATTCATAAATTCATACACCAGTTAGCAGTGAATAACAGCTACTACACTGGTTAAATTATTTTGAATTAGTTCTCAGATAACACAATTAGTAGAAAAAATCAAATATAAGAAGAGCAGGAGCATTAGGGTACCATACAAGGGTATATCCTAAGCTAGATTTCTGATTCTTACCAGAGAAATGAAATGTAATGAATTACAGAAGAAAAACAGAAACAAAGGTAGAACACATCACCGCTGCTTTAAATCAGGATCCAAAGAAATGTGCTTGTCATATTAAAGAGCAACACCAGTCATATACAACATTGTCCAATAGCTTGATATTCAGTCTGAAATCATCTCCTCATCCTATTTTTCAAATTTACACACAAAACTATATCTCAAGAGAAACAACTTACAATTCACAGATATCCGATCAACAACAAACAACCTTTACAATATGTTTCCTCATGAGTTTTATATCTAAAGAGAGGCAGAGGAGGTAGATATAAATTTTAATGAAACATTAAAACAGAGGAAGGAGAGTGGCTCGAGGCCCATTCTGTTTTAATATTCATGCATTTATTTTCAGTACTCTTTGGGTGAAAGAGTGGTCTTCGACAGGCCGATAGTAACTCCAAGTATGTTCTTTGATGTACTTTCAGCTGTAGTACTCTGGTGATAAGAAAAAAGGTAGATAAATGGCTTTTAGGTCTGCCATACTACATACCAAATGCTCTGGCAACTTTAGGACTTTCTGTCAGGGTGGAGATCTTCTCCAGAGCTCGATGTAGAATAAAAAACAGTATGGGGACTTATCCTTTCATGGGAAAGGACCTTCTGCTGATGTGAGACACTGATATGATTTCTTTATGTGCTTTAGGCCTCGTTAGGCCTTCTGTGTTAATCATAAGGTCTTCAATATGGTACATTCACCCTTTAATCAATGAATTAGAGCTTAAAATCTTCACTAATAGGCTTTAAACCTCTTTAATTCTTCACTAATACTCTTTTCCGCTTCTGTGACTGTCTCTGTCTGTGAAAATGTAATTTTAATGGCGTTGGAGGCTTTATAGAGTTAAACATTGGTCCTTTAATGGGATGTTTCATTCAAGAACCTTCCCAAGCTCTCACTCTGCAATCTCTGGCTCAAAAACAACCTTCTCTGCGTTTTGTGTCACTATGATAGTGACTGTGAGTAGCAACGGTTTTCACCATCTGTGACCCTGCAAAACACACAAACATGTTAAGAAAATACATGCGGGAGTGGAGGTGGATGCTGTGGAGGGATGGGGAGATGGTAACACAACAGAGATGAATGCGGTGGATGCAGTGAAAAACAGCTAAAAAATGCTGTGAAATGGTGGAAAAATGATCTGATGGTGGCCTGATGAAGAAATGGTTATGGGCTGTTAGATTAGATGGACTAATGATGATCAACGATGGGGATGAACTGATGGAGTGACTTTGGAAGGTCAGACGGAGAAAACATAACTTTAATGTAAAAGATAAAAGTGAACCCTTTGGCGAAATACAAAGGAAAATGCATGAAAAATGAATGAAATGAGGCTTTAGATGGTGGGAACAGCATGGGCGGAGGGCGATTGAATATGGATTGTTAGATCTCAAGAGGAGATCGACGGCTGAGATGACCTGATGAAATGCTAAGGTAGTGCGATGAAAGAAATCTGAACGAAATGAGCAATGTAATGAGGGCCGTAGATCTATATAGATCAATGGTCGGGATTGCATGGAAGGGCTCTCGGAGGCAGATGTGGTGAAGTGGTTTTAAGAATAAAACCACTGCTTTCGTGTTGTTTGGGAGTGGTTTTGAAAATCTCCCAAAAAAACGCGATATCGCTTGCCGCTCGACACGTGGCAAAATGAAACTGCCTATATCGTGCGATTTGGAAACGTTAAAGCCCAGACGAAGAAAAAACATGAAATGCACATTGGCCGTTGGATGTGGGGCAACGAGATCTAACGGTGGTGGATGGAGCGTGATATGGACACTTGCGCGTTCGGTAATGTGGGGATAGGTCAATGGAAGTTTTAATACGATCCGTCTGATCAGCGGAATGAACGGTTGAGATTGAAAGCGGGAAAGCAAAGCCAGAGGGTAGGCTAATGGGTGGGAGGAATATGAACCATTGGATCAAGTAGGATGAATGGCTGCGATCCAATCACAATCAGAGAAAGCAGGGGCCAAAACTCCGATGGGTTTATGTCGCGATTGCGTGTGGACTGTTGGATCAGTGGAGGATCGATGGTCACGATTGGATCGGGGGTGGCCAATCGGGGAACACGGGGGCAGAGTGAGATAAAATCCTGGCTGTTGGTTCTTGTGGTTTCAACGAATATGATCCAATCGGGGATTGGCCAATCAGGGAGACGGAAAGTGGCACATTTTAAAATTTGCGATTGGCGATTGGGGCAGTGGTGTGATGGTCGTTGGATTTAAAGGGGAATCAACGGTGGAGATGGCCATTGGAGGGTAACAAGGGAATGTTATGGGTGCGCGATGGGATTTGCGCAGACCGTTAGATCTTTACAGATCTACGGTGGATATTGCACCACAGGCTGATAGAACAAACAAAATCTCACATTGGAAGTTTTCAAATACAAAGGAAATGCGGATCGCAACAAACTTCCGATGCGATTAGTGCTCTATGGCTTAGCGCTTGGTCTTATCACTCAGTTACATGCGGAGAAGGGGCTGTGGGCTGGGCCAAAAGGGGCTTAGCCTGTTATAAGATAAGAAATGGGTTTTTTGGCCTAAAAACAACATTTTTAAAGGCTAAACAAGGGTTCCGATAGGGGAATAAAGGGAATTTCTCACCAAATGAAGGGATTCACATGGTTTAAAAAGGGGAATTTGATGGTTTAGAAGACTTAGGAAGGGATTTTGAGGGTCAAAAGGGAAATTTGAGAAGGGGAAAAAGGGGTTAAAATAGGGAATTTGCAGGGATACAAGGGAGAAGATGTAGGCTTTTCTGAGCATAATGTTTTTACAGACAGTGAGGATTTCTTGATTGAAACAATAGTGAAGATCCTTTCTAAGGCAAAGGGCACACAGAGGCTTCAAGAATGATATGTTTTCAGAGGAAATGTATTTCTTGAAGGCTCAAAAAAATATTTAGCCACCTGTTTGCTCTGTCAAAAAATTATAGGTGGCTAACAGTGGCTCCACATGGGGATGGCATCTTCTTGAAGATGTCAAGAACTTCAGAAATATTCTTTGGGAAGTAGGTCAGATGCCTGATCTTTGAACCATCCTTTCTTCTTTGATTTAGCTGTTACACATATGATGGATATTAATCAACAGAAAACATTCCCCAAACAATCTACCTACCCATCCTACAGTTCTAACATTTTTTCTTCAAGGTGCATTTGAATTTGCAGACCTTCTTCATCATTTTTTTTTATTGAAAATAGAAAACAAACTAGTCTAATTCTACCCTTATTCCTCCATGAGACCAGATTAAACAGTTGGTCCCATAGCTTCTCTACCTAATCTAATATCTACTAGGATTAAACTGTCTAGCAGATTTCTTCTCTACATTCTACAACAAAAATTTAAAAAAATAGTCAAACCAGGATTAGACAGTATGGTTTGCTGTGGATCCATGGCATAAAGACATCTGCACATGAACCGAAATTGCAGAAACTTGAAAACAAAAGTTCGAAGGCTTGAAATTTTGAAACTTTGAAGCATCCTTATTTTCTTTGTGACTCAAGTTTTGAGCTTGTTAGAGTCACTCTCTTCTTCACTTAAGCTTTGGTTTTGGGCTTGTTAGAGCTGATTCTTCTTTCTTCTTCGCTGGTTCAGATTCTGAGCATATTGAAACCAACTTCTTTACTTCCTTTGGCTCAGGTTTTGATCATGTTAGAGCCAATATTTTTCACTTCAGAGGTTCAAGTTTTGAGCATGTCTGAACCTCTCTTTCTCTCTTTTTTGAAACATTTTCTCTTTTTCTTTGAAAACAGAACACAGTGATGGTATTTACAATGGGAATGAAAACTATAAACAGAAATCAGCAGTAGTAATGCTTGAGCATCCTACCATTGACAGGACCCCCAAACAGATCTATACCATCTAACTCTTGCAGAAAAAAGGCATTTGGACCAATGGTGGATTGGATGATGTAAGGACCCTGCCACAAGCTGTCAAATTTTCCATGCTTTCCTTTGTATTCTCTCCTAGAGTCCCAATTTAGAACCTTATCTCCAATTTTGAAGTCACAAGCTTTTGTTCTTTTATCAAATAACCTTTTTATGCTTTCTTGCACTTTCAGAGCTCTGTTGTAGACTTCTTCTCTTGTTTGTTGGAGATGTATTGTTTGATTTATCCTCCTTACCATGCTGTCCTCTTCTGTCTGAATCTCTTAGACTAATTTAATCACTGGTACCCCTAGGATGGTAGGAAACACTGCCTCTGTTCCATAAACAAGCTGATATGGTGAAATTTCAATGCATTTCTTTGTTGTTAGCCTGTCAGCCCACAAAGCATGCACTAACTTGTTATGCCATGAATTCTTATTCTCTTCAAGCAACTTTTTGATAATGGTCACCAAGCTCTTGTTTGATGATTCAACTAACTCATTACCTTATGGGTAATAAGTAGTTGAATGACCGAGTGCTATTTGATACCTGTGACAAAAATAAATCATTTTCTTGGATCCAAAATCAACAGCATTATCAGTGATTATATTTCTAGGGCAGCCAAACCTAGAGAGGATGTGGTCTTCTAGGAACTTAATGATGACAAAATCTGTGGCATTCCTAGAAGGGATGGCCTCTATCCATTTTGTGAAATAGTCTGTGGCTATGAGAATCCATTTGTGTTGTGCAGAAGATGTAGGGTGTATTTACCCTATGAAATCTAGGCCCCACTGTTGAAAGGGAGCTTCAACAGTTATAGGTTGTAATGGTAAAGGGAAGAGCTTCCTTTTGCCTTAAAAAATCTGGCACTTATGGCAGGAAATTATCATTTTGTGGATGTCATTGAAAAGTGTAGGCCAGTAATAGCTAGCTCTGAGTATTTTGTTAGCAGTGGCTTTCCAGTTTAGATGGCCACCAAACTCTCCTACATGGAACTCCTATTTAATCCTCTCTTCTTCAGTTTCAGGCAGACATTTAATCTAAGAATATAGCCTTAGTCTTTGATAAATCAGGAGGGGCATTGAGGTTTATGAGTACATACAGGATATCAGAATACCAAGGAGAGTTTTGAAAATTTTCTTCAATTGTAGGATCAGACAATCCTTCATGTTGATCCAAGGCATCCACCATGTTTATGTCAAGGGCTTGCAAGTTAGATTCAGCCATTAGATGAGCTAAGCCCTGACCTTTGATCAGTTTTGTGGGTTTTATTTCCAGGTCATACTCTAGTATTACAACAATCCATTTTCCCCTCTTTCCATCAGGATCTTGGGACAAAATGTCTTTTACCACTATGTTTGGCACATAGGCTATGATGTGAGAATGCAGAATATACACCCTAAATTCTTTAAAGGCCTTTACCAAGGCATAGGCCTGTTTTTCCATTATGTTGTATTTTAAGGGTGCATCCCTTAAAGCTTTGCTGAAGAAAGCAACAGGTTGTTCCATTCCCTCTGGATTTTTCTGCAGTAGGACTGCAGCCACTGTATGCTCAGAGGCAAAGGAAAATATCAGGAAATATTTTGAAAAGTCGGGGCTGATTAAGACAGGTGCCCGAGTGAGCGCAAGTTTAACTAACTCAAAAGATTTTTTGGCCTCTAAAGTCCACTTAACCCCTACACCTTTTTTCAGCATGTTTGTCATATCCCTGAGGTGCTCAGCTAAGTTGGGAATAAACCTCCTTAAGAATTTAATTTTCCCAATAAAGGACTGCAAATATTTTATGTTTCTCGGGTGTGTAATTTGCAGTATTCCCTCAACTCTTTGTGGGTCTATCTTAATTCCCTTCTCAAATATAATATGGCCCAGAAGCTTACCTTCTTGAAGCTCGAATACAGTCTTCTTGGGATTTAAAGACAAACCGAACCTTCTACATTTTTCAAAAACTCTTCTTAGATGTTTTAGGTGCTCCTCATCAATCTTGGAATAGACTGTTATGTAATCCAGATAGATGACAATGAAGTGCCCTATTTCCTCCGAAAAGGCTATGTCCATTGCTCGTTGGAAGGTTGCACCAACGTTCATCAGTCAAAAAGGAATTTTTACATACATAAAAGTGCCCCATGGAGTGGTGAAATCTGTTTTGAGTTGGTCTTCTGGGAGTAATAAAACTTGGTTATAGCCTGAAAAACCGTCTAACAGGGAGATCCTTTTTGAGCCAAATACCCTCTGTAGGATGTGTTCCATCTTTGGTAAGGGGTAGCTGTCTTTAAGTGAAGCTCTGTTAAGGTTCCTGAAATCGATGCACAGTCTAATCTCACCTGTCTTTTTTCTCACAGCTACAAGGTTGGAAACCCAAGCGGAAAACTTCACAGGCACTATGATTCTTGCCTCATACATTTTCTTGATCTCCTTTTCCACTAAGGTAGTTGTTTCAGGTTGATTCTACACAACTTCTGCCTAAAGGGTTTTTGGTTCTCTTTCAAAGGGATCTTGTGCGGGATGATCTTCGTATCATAGGCTTTTAAGTCCTCGTAGCCCAAGGCAAACACATCGATGAACTCTTTAAATAAGTCAATATATTTCTTTTTCATGTCTACGGGAAAGGACTTAGCCAGTTTAATCATCTTAGGCTTATCCTCGGTGCCTATGCTGCATTCCTCGACATCGGAGTCTGTGTGTTCTATAGTTGGTTTCTTCGATATTTCGTTAAAATAAAAAAGGTCCTCTAAGGGTGCTAGTCCTCTGGGTATATTCCTATATTTTGACTGCAACACCTCTATTTCCTCTTTTTCTGTGTTCTTATATTCTTCAGTTTGAGTTCCAAGTTCTTTAGTTAACATGTTTATTTCTACGTTATGGGGTGATTTTTCTTCATCGGGGGGCTCTTCACTCAGGCAGCTTTCATCGGATTTAGATTATGAATCGGAGAATTCAAAATCGTTCCTGCCAATCAGGAAATCCTCTATCTGCTTATCGCCCTCAGAGACCTGCCAATATTTCTCGTTATCTGGCACTGCAGGCCTATATTTCGTCTGAATGATGATTTTTTTGTCACTAGGAGGTTTATGATATGAACTAGCTATGCAGGCTAATCTATTTGCAACAATGTTCTAAATCCTAGGAACAAACACCAGTTCATACTCTACAAAGGTTTTCAGTAAATCCATAGCATCGTTTCTGTATGCTCTCAATCTAGGGTGCTTCGCCGTATACTCTCTGTTCACTTGTTTTATGATTAACTCAGAGTCTTTGTGTATAGCTATCCTTTGGGCTCCTAGTCTTTTCAACAGATTCAAGCCTAGGATAAGGGCCTCATACTCTGCGATATTTTTTGTACATTTAAAGTCTAGTCTGAAGGCATGAGTCTCAGCATAGTCACTCTCAATGTTATGTAACCACACTCCGGCTCCTGCATTATTTCTAGTGCAAGACCCATCGAAATTCATTCTCCACAATGGGTCGTTTTCAGGTTTATCATCGTTTTCCTCCCTAATGTTGGTTTCACTATTATGCTGTAATATGGGGTCTGCACCGTGGTGTGGAGTGTTTTGTTCTTCATGATGTGTATGGAGTTCGGAGAGATGACTAGTCAGCTGTTTGTCGTCTTGTTCTTGTTCCTTCTGAGTTTCTGATTCAGTGCACTGTCCAAAGGTTTCTTCTTCATTTTCTTCTATGTTTAGAGTGGCCATTATGTTGAAGTCTATGGGCTCTCCTCTATTTCTTGCATCTCTGTCTTCTAGCTCTGGCTCGTCTATGGACTCATCGTTGCAAAGGATAAAGGAGTCCAGATCCGTATGTACAGAGTATAGAGGTGAGTTTTCAGGTTTTTCAGGGCTGCTCACCATAAACTTCATTTGTGCCTCTCCATACAGTCTCCTAAGCTGGCTAAAGATAGGGATTGTGGCATATGACCCATCCATCTGCATTGTACCTTGTAGCTTGGATCCCCATGACCTGGACAACAACATGTCATACTTAGGTGGCACATCACTGCCACTACAACATCCTTAACCATACATTTGGCTGGAATCCGGGTCAGGTTCACACAAATATCTTTGATTAGGCCAAGGCACTTTACTCTGCTAGAGTCAAATGAATATAAATCCTTATAAGGTCGGGTTACCTCTCGACCTAACTTCTCCATAACTACCTTAGGCATTAGGTTGTGTGATGCCCCAGAGTTATGCATTGCATTGTGAAGGATATTGTCATGGATATTGAGGCTGACATAAAAAGGAGGTACTACCCCTTCTTGAAACTTCCCTTCTATCTTTGGACCAAACAGAAGGGATGGTTGATCATCACTTAGATTGACAGTGTCATTGTTTTTACCTAGATTTAAAGCTTTCAAAATTTGACCTTTGTACGCTTCTTGGGTGGCCAACCCAGTGAGAGGCACTGAAATTTTAATCTTGGAAATCTCACTTTCTAAATTGAAAGGAGATAGGCTCTTTGAAAGGCTCAATTCTGTTTTATTGGCCACTACCTTAGTGGCAGAATCAAGGTGCTGATTCTCACTATTTACAGTGTTTGTAGCTATTTTATCAAGAGCACTAGCTGCAATGCTAGTGCTACTAGTTTGTTGACTTTGTTTATCAGTATTTTGGCTGTATTTTTCTTTGTTCTTCCCAGAACTTTCAGCTGCTGATTTGTTGCTTTCAACAGTCACTTTAGGAGTTTTCTCAGGTGTCTTCTTAATGGTGATCTCAGAGGCTTTTGGTTTGGAATTGTCTAAGCTATTCTTTCTTCTAAGTTCATACTGTTCTCTGACTTGCATGATGGTGTTTTCAAATTCTAGCCTATAATCCTCAGATTCGAACCTTTCCTCATCCCAATGTGAATGTGAGGTCTGATTGTCTTCTGTGGAACAATTGTGGATTGAGTTGTCTATTTCCACCATGTTTATTGTGGTTCCCTCAGACACTTCTATTATCCCCTCATCCTCATCAAGGAAATTCTCTTGAAATGGGGGTATGACTTGTTGATCAGAGTCTCTCTGTCTGTTTGGGGGATTGTTTCTCCTAAAGTTCTGGTTCTGATTTTGGTTTCTGTTCTGATTACTAACTGTGACAATCATTTTCTCCACCATTTTCTCTATCATTTCCACATTTTTGGCTAAACTGTTAAATTTGGGATTAGATGTGGAAGCTGATGCGTCATCCCTATAGGTTACCCTTTTCTCAGACCTCATTCTGGCTCTCTTTTCAATCAGGTTAACTTCTACACTCACTGCTCCTTTTTGCATATCTTCCAATGTGTTGTAATCTCTCTCCCTAAGCTGGTAGGCCATGTCAGCATCAAAGCCTTTAGGATATTTCATAAAGCCATTCTTTGGGGAGGTTTCATGTGTGGAGGAAGAGCGTTGTAAAAATTGTTAAACCTTGTATAATAGTCATGGACACTCTCTCCTACATTTCTTTTAAGATTCTTGTATTATGCTAAGATTTGGAGAGGGTTGGTCTTGACTTCCCATTTGTTTATGAAGGATTGATATAAAGAGGGAAGATCATGGATACTATTAGGAGGTAAGCCTTTAAACCACTTCTTCACACCTCCTCCTAAACTCTAGGCAAAGATTCTCATCTTGACTATCTCATCATCTATTTCCATATAGTCAAAGGAATCTTCCATCCTATCTACATGGTGTTGAGCTGTGGTAGACTCTTTTGCAGTGAAATGTGGGATTTTTGACTGATAATTGTTGGGTAAAGGCACTAGAGGCTGTGGTAACACCAAGGGGGCATACCATGCTGCCATGATGATGTTCTGAGGAGGTAAAGGATGGGCTTGAGCAGCAGGTATGTGGATGACATGAATACCAGGACCAACAACACTCTGTTGAGCTAATTTAGGGTGATAGAGCCCCAATTTTTGTATGAAATGAATATCCAGAGGTGTATATGGAGGAATCTCTCTATCCCCAATGTGTTGACCACTGTGAGATGGTGAACCAGGAAACTCAAGGTCTGACTGGTCTAGAGCACTGAATGACCTAGTTTTAGGTAAACTGCTTGGTAAGTCTAAGTCAAAAAGAGTGTCTGACAGAGCTGTAAAGTTTTCTGGTGCAGAGTTAGCTCTATGGATGTGTTTGGAAATAGTTGGATTTCTGGGGGTGGGAGATTTCCTAAGAATGCTCTCAGGTTTTTCAACTATTTCAGGTGGGTTTGGGTTAGGATAAGCTATAGTATGAGTGGTTCTTGAAGCCAGTATGTTTGTCTTAAGATAAAGAAGCTTAATCCTACTTGTTACTTCTAATATGGCTGATGTTGTTATGAAATCTGGTCTCCCAGGGGAGTCTTATGAAAACCAAGATAATCAACAGGCCTACTAATCACCAGTGGAGTCTTTAGTCATTAAGGGACTTTTGAGTCGCCAGGTGGAGGGTTTGAAGTATTTCAAGAAGTTTTACTGTCCACCACAGTGATTAACCACCAAAATCAGGCTACTATGGTCTTCTTTGAGCTCTTAGAAGTGTTTAATGGTGTGTTTTACTCAAAGCGTCCCCAGTGGAGTCGCCATTATGTTGGGGTTCCTATGTTTTGGCAGGTTTGGCTCTACCAAAAGATAAGATAACATCAAATCCACTTTGGGACCTCAGGATCTAGCCCTCCTGGATCCAGAGAGGGATCTCTCTATAAAGGCAAAGATATATATGTTGAAGTTCAGTTTCAAGGTATTAGGCTAGTTATAAGGCACAAGGTTTATTTTGTTTTGTTTGTTTGTTTGGTTGTTGGGAAACATGAAAGAAGGGTTAAATATAAGACAAAGGTGAGCAAAGAAGGATTCTAGGCAAAAGGGAGATAATTCAAAGAACACTCGAGACCATTGGGCAATGGAGTCATAAAAGGGTTTACTTGCTATTCAATATCCAAGGCTTTCAATTGGGTTAGTCATCTAAAACAGAGGATCTTTAAAGATGATAGTGTGGTATGAAATGATAAGGAATGAAGGTGAATGAAAATGAAACCTTAGAGGTGACCACTTAGGAAGCAGATCTAGGGACAGGGTATGCCTGGAACACCTATGATCCAACCTCTAAAAGGCTAACTCTTCAAACAACAAGAAACACTTAATATTTAAACACAAAGGTGAAGCCTGAGATCAGAGAAAGGCTTTGAAATTTCAATGCTTCAACATTCAACTTAAGGGAACTTAGAAAGGTTCAATTGATTGAAAAAGACCCTAGTGAGACAGAATCAACATTCTAAACTCCTAGTATCCCAATTCTTTCAATTAAAACCAGACAAGAACATCTAAGAACAGATTCATAAATTCATACATCAGTTAACAGTGAATAAAAACTACTACACTGGTTAAATTATTTTGAATTAGTTCTCAGATAACACAATCAGTAGAAAACATCAAAGATAAGAATAGCAGGAGCATGACGGTACCATGCAAGGGTATATCCTAAGCCAAATTTCTGATTCTTACCAGAGATATGAAATGTAATGAATTATAGAAGGAAAACAGAGACAAAGGTAGAACACATCACCGCTGATTTAAATAAGGATCCAAATAAATGTGCTTGTCATATTAAAGAGCAACACCAGTCATATACAACATTGTCCAACATCTTGATATTCAGTCCAAAATCATCTCCTCAGCCTATTTTACAACTTTACACATAGAACTATATCTAAAGAGAAACAACTTACAATTCACAGATATCTGATCAACAACCAACAACCTTTTCAATTTGTTGTCTTGAGTTCTTATAGCTAAAGAGAGGTAGAGGAGGTAGATAGAACTTTTAATGAAACATTAAAACAGAGCAAGAAGAGTGGCTTGAGGCCCATTATGTCTTAATATCTATGCATTGATCTTCAGTACTCTTTGGATGAAAGAGTGGTCTTCGACAGGCTGATATTAACTTTATAGGTATGTTCTTTAATGTAATTTCTGGCTGCAGTACTCTGTAGTACTATGGTACAAGAAAAATATAGATAAATGACTTTCAGGTCTGCCATACAACATAACAAATGCTCTGGCAACATTAGGACTTTTTTTTTGGGTGGAGATCTTCTCAGGAACTCAATGTAGAATAAAAAATAGTATGGGACTTGTCCTTTCACAGGAAAGAACCTTCTACTGATGTGGAACACTGATAAGAATTTTTTCTGGGCTTTAGGCCTCATTAGGACTTTTGTGTTAATCACAAGGTCTTCAATCTGGTACATTATCCCTTTAAACACTAAATTAGAGCTTAAAATCTTCACTGACAGGCTTTAAACCTATTTAATTCTTCACTAATACTCTTTTCTGCTTCTGTGACTGTCTCTCTCTGTGAAAATGTACTTTTAATGGCGCTGGAGGTTTTACAGAGTTAAACACTAGTTCTTTAATGGGATGTTTCATTCAAAAACCTCCCTAGGCTCTTACTCTGCAATATCTGGCTTAGAAAAGGCCTTCTCTGCGCTCTGTGTCACTATGACAGTGACTGTGAGCAATGGTGGTTTCCACCGCCTGTAACCTTGCAAAAACACACAAACATGTTAAGAAAATCCATGAGGGAGTGGTGGTGGATGCTGTGGAGGATCGTGAGAAGGGCAGCGCAGCAGTGGAAACAGTGGTTGTAGTGGAGGAAAGGTGAAAATTGCAGTGGAATGGTGAGAAAATGGCTTGATGGAGGTTTGGTGAAGAAATGCTTTAGAGCCGTCCGATTAGATCTCGAGTAGGTGATCAACAACAGGGATTAGCTAGTGGAGTCACTTTAGAGGTTAGGCGGAATGAAATAAACCTTTAATGTAACATATACAATTTTTAATGTGGGCGGAAGAAAATATTTTTAATGTAAAACATTCAGTTTCGATCTTTGGATGAAATACAAAGGGAATCGACGAAAAACACATGAAATGGGGCTTTAGATGGTGGGACCGGCATGGGCAGAGGGCGATTTAATACGGACCATTAGATCTTAGGAGGAGATCAACGGTTGAGATCAGCTGATGAAACTCTGTGAAGTCTGATGGAAAAACATGAATGAGGAATGTGATGGAATGAGGGCCGTTGATCTGTACAGATCAACGGTTGGGATTGCATGGAAGAATTCCCAAAGGTGGAAGAGGGGAAGTGGTTTTCTAGGGGAAACAACTGTTTTCGCATTGAAATGGAGCGGTTTAGAATTCTGCCCAAAATCATGCGATATTGCTTGCCGCTCGACACGTGGCAAAATAAAACCACCCATATCGCGTGATTTTAAACCGTTAAAGCCCGGATGCTAAAGTTGCGCGATATGGTTCTTGGCCGTTGGATCTGGGATTGTGAGATCTTACGGTGGGAGACGGAACGCGATACAGAGAGATGCACGGTTGGTAGGGTGGGGACAAGTCAAAGGCGGTTTCAATGCAGGCCGTCCAATCTACGGAATGAACGACTGAGATCTAAAGAGGGAGAGCAATAGTGGAGGGGTTGTTTAATGGGCGGGGAGAATCCTGGCCGTTGGATCCTTGGGATCGACGATGGAGATTTAAAGAGGAACCGAAGGTAAAAGGATCAAATGAATGAGCGGGAAAAAGGAGGGTTGTTGGATCAAGCAGGATGGACAGTTGCGATCCAATCGCAATCGGAGAAGGCAGGGGCCAAAATCTCTGATGGAGTGATGTTGCGATTGCATATGGAACGTCAGATCGACAGAAGATCGACGATCATGATTGGGTCGGGAATGAAAAATCGAGGAATATGGGTGGAGTGAGAGCAAATCCTGGCCATTGGTTCTTGTGGTTTCAACGACCAGGATCGAATCGGAGATCGACCAATCGGGGATACAAAGGGTGGCACATTAAGAAATTCCGATTGTCAATTGGCGCAGTGGTGTGATGGCCATTGGATCATTTAAATATCAATGGTTGAGATGGCCATCAGAGGGTAACAAGGGAATGTTATGAGCGCACGGTGGGATTTGCGCGGACCGTTAGATATTTACAGATCTACGGTGGATATTGCACCACAAGCTGATAGAACAAACAAAATCTCGCATCGGAAGTTTTCAAATACAAAGGAAACGCGCATCGCAACAAAATTCCGATGCGATTAGTGCTCTATGGCTTAGCACTTGGTTACATGCGGAGAAGGGGTTGTGGGCTAGGCCAAAAGGGGCTTAGCCTGTTGTATGATAAAGTGGGTCTTATAGGCCTTAAAACAGTGTTTTTCAAGGCTAAAAAGAGGTTCCAGTAAGGGGAAAGAGGGGTTTTAAAATCAAATGAAGGGGTTCATATGATCTTTAAAGGGTAATTTGGTGGTTTAGAAGACTTAGGGAGGAATTTTGGGGGTTTTAGGGGGAATTTTGAGAAGGGGAAAAAGGGTTAAAATGGGGAAATTTGCAGGGATACAAGGGAGAAAATGAAGGCTTTTTTTAGCATAATTTTTCCACAGACAGTGAGGATTTCTTGATGGAAACAACAGTGAATATATTTTCAAAGGCAAAGGACACACAGAGGCTTCAAGGATGAGATATTTTCAGAGGAAATGTGTCTATTGAAGGCTCAGAAAAATATTTAGCCACCTGTTTGCTTGACAAAAATTTATAGGTGGCTAACAACAACCATTTTTATTCATGTTTGAGATTATTATTTGATATTGGTTTGTTAGACTTTGCATCCTTTAGCTGTTTAGCAGGGTTTGTTGTGCTGTTTAGCATAAGGGTGTTCCTGATCGGGAATCCCTACCTCATCCTTATGGAAGGAGAGGCTCATTGGGCTGCATTTTCTCATTCCGGTATTCTAACCAAGCTACCTCCTTCAGCTACAATGCAGTTTCTATTTAGAGTTGGGTTGTGTTGCAGGGTGCAGCAAAGGAGGATTACATAGGTCAATTCTAGGCTTGTTTTTCAATGGAGAGGTAGCCTATCCATTAGAGGATCAGCAAGGAGGGATCCTGGGAATATTTCTATATTTTTGGCATCAGGCCAACCATCTACCATCCCTCACAACATAGTTACAAACCAGATCTACATTATTTTTAGAGGTAGTTGCTAGGAGGGTTCATTGAGCTCATCAAGAGGGTCTATTTCTTAATAGAGGGATCAACCTTCTATTGAGAAAAACCATTGGAGGAGGACATCATCATTTCAGATCTATCATAGCCTCATTTTATTCAATTCTAGTTTGCAGTGACATACCAACCCTAGGGTTATTTGTCGCATTGTATATTTTCTCGGTATTTCTAGCAATTTTTTTTGGGTTGGCTAGAAATCATGTATTAGAGCCCACATCTTTTTTTCTGGGCATTTATTTTGTATCTATCAACCATATTATATTTATGTATGATTACAGTAGCAACTACACTGATATAGACAATGTTATTATTATTTTCCGGCATTCTATACAGTAGCATCAACTCATGTGCTTATTAATATGATCATTTGAGGCTTGTTCTTATTGCTTGAGTGGCTTGACCCTCAAGATATTTTTGTATATTGTTCCTGATATCTTAATAAAATGATGGCTGCATATTGATCCCTCTTATGACATGTTAAGAATTGTTGTGTTTTACATTATTATGTCTTGTATTGCTGCTATTTCCATTTTGGAATATTACATTACTACTAACACTCATACATTAGGGGGAAATCCATTATCACCTAAAAAGTGATCACCTAGCCCTATTTTACCAGGTTGATAAAATTCACCATGTGGTATGGGTTTTACACATTAAAACCAATGTTCACTATAGGAAATAATAATTAAGAGAGCCACTTTTCCTAAGTTATTTTGGTTTAAATATTTCACCCACATGAGAATAGCTCATAAATTTATAAATTTTAAGGTATTTTCATATTTTTACCCATTAATGTGAAAAATAATTAAATTAAATTTATTTTCACTCACATTTTTTTTTCCATATAAATAATAAAATAAGTCATTATTATTTTTTATTCCTTAATCCTTTCAACATTCACTTAGGAATAATTTATTAAAGCATTATTTAATAATTATTTCTAACTAATTTGACCATTTCACCTAGAAATAATTAGTAAACCCATTTTCTATATTAAACATTTCACACACTTCTATTAATTTACTCAATTATTCATTTTTTTTTTATTTAGTTATCTAAATAAAGGTTATTGACCATTCCTTTGACCTTTTCCTCTCCTAAAAAATAATAAAATACTAAAAGTGGTTAGATCTTGATTTAGTCCAACAAAAATTTTGTTATTTGACTAGATCAAGTCTTATCCACCATTTTATTATAAATAGATATGTTTCTCTCCACTCTCTTCACCATGACCATTTCATCGTTGACATTTTGATCCTCTGTCTTTCGAGCTCTCCCTAGAGTTCCTAACTACCACTTTTCCAGCAACATATTACATGAAGAAGTAAATTCATCTATAACATCAAAAATGAATGAAAAGAACCCTCCCACGGAAAATAATGTGGTGACCCTTGGTCATACTTTTCCTCACGTGCAATGTTCCATATTCTTAATAAAAATGCCTTTTCATTGGAAGCAATCTTGTAATGTTGTTTATGTTTTAGGTTCATGTCTACTATCACACACTTTATATTATTTTCTTTTCTGCAGATCTTATATTATCATATTCATCATTAAAATTTTAGGGTTTTAAAACTCCATTTTGTTATAGACTAGTTTAAACCACAGTAGAAAGGTTTTCTAGTAGACCTTATGCAGATTTCTAGCTAACACTCTTAGATGGCCATATGGATAAGGGGTTAAAATTTTAACGTTTATCATTTCCATTAAGAAATTTTTTGATAAATTATTCCTTCTTAATAACACCCTTTACATGACTTTTGATATATATATATATATATATATATAATTTTAAATTTTATAGACACATATCAAAATGTAAACACTATAAAATGATAATAAATTATAGCACATGTATTTTTGAGAAATATTAAAAAAAATTAATTCTTTATAACTTTTCTTTCTTAATCATCAAGAAAAGAAAATTACATTCGTATGCATATGGTTAGGGGGTGCCCATCTGTGGTCAGGGAGGCTACTGGCGGTGCCATCAAGGGCGTCAGTCGCTTCCGGCCAATTTGGGCTAAAGTGAGGGAGATTCTTGGAATCGCCCTCCACCTAGCCGGTGGTCGGAGACAGGTTGGGCATCTCTCGATGGCGCTGCCCGGCTGGCCTCTGACCCCCGCCTGGGCAGAGGGTGATTCTCGAAATTGCCCTTTGCCCAACCGAGGGTCGGAGGTCGGCCGGACGATGCCGTCGAGGGCTGCCCAGCCTACCTCCGGCCTCCAACTGGGCAAAGGGAGATTCTCATAATCGCCCTCCGCCAAGCCGGGGGCCAGAGGCGTTGTCGAGGGCTTCCTAGCCTGCCTCCGGCCCCCGACTAGGCGGAGGGTGATTATGAGAATCTCCCTATGCCCAGCCCTGGGCCGGAGGTAGGCCGAATAGGTCTCTACGGTGCTGCCTAGCGGGGGTCCGAAGGAAGGGTGGGCGGCACCATCGAGGGCTGCCCAGCCTACCTCCAGCCCCCAGCTAGGCGGAGGGAGATTCTTGGAATCACCCTCCACCCAGTTGGGCAACCCTCGATGGCGCTGCCCGGAATGCCTCCGGCCCTCAGCTGGGTGAAGGGTGATTCTCAAAATCGCCCTTCGCCTAGTCGGGGGTCGGGCAGAGAATCGCCCTTTGCCCAGCCGGGGGCTGGAGGCAGGCTGGGCAACCCTCGACGGTGCCACCTGGACTGCCTCCGCCTAGCCGGTGGCCGGAGGTAGGTCGAACGACGCCGTCGAGGGCTGCCCAACCTGCCTTCGTCCCCCGGATAGGCGAAATTGCCCTCGAGCCCCCAGCTGGGAATAGGGTGATTTCGAGAATCGCCCTCCGCCCAGCCGGGGGCTGGAGGTAGGCCTACCAGCACCGTCGAGGGCTGCCCAGCCTGCCTCCGACCCCCGGCGGGCGGCAAATTATTTTTTTTTTTATTTATTTTTTTTCAAACACAAACTATATAAAAAATTTAAATTTTTTTTTTAAATTTTGTTTTAAACGAAAACTATTGTAATAAAAAAATGTATTGTTTAATATATAAAAAAATATTCAATTAAAATTTTAAAATATAAAAAAAATAATAAAAACAAATTAAAAAATATGATTTAAAAAATAAACAAACAAATATAAAAAGAAATAAAAATTAAGTTTTAATTTAATTTTTTTTTTTAAATTAAAACAATTATTATAAAAAAAAAAAAGATTAAAAATATGTTTTAAAATATAAACAAACATATATAAGAAGATTTTAATTTTAATTTTTTATTTTCTTAAAACTAAAACAGTTATAATTTAAAATATAGAAAAACAATAAAAAAAAATTTAAAAATATGTTTTAAAATATAAACAGACAAATATATGAAAATGTTAATTTTTATTTTTATTTTTTTAAAACTAAAACAATTATAATAAAAAAACAAATGTTTTCAAATATAAGCAAAATCAAATTAAAATTAACAATTACAATTAAAAATACGATTTAAAATTATTAGAAAAAATAAAATAAAATAAAAAATAAATAAAAAATAAAATAAAATTTGTCAAATAAAAAACAAAAAACTAATTTAAATAATGAGACCGCCAATATATTTATAAAAAAAAAAACAAATAGGTTTAATATAAACTAAAGCTATCTATTCTCCTTTAAATAAAAATAAATAAACTATCTAATCATATTTCTAAAAATAGATTTTCATGTTTTAAAATTCTAAATTTTTGTCCTAAAAACCCTAAAAAATAAAAATAAAAATTATAAATTTTTTTCCTAAAACCCTAACCATTTGAGTTTATTTTCCATTTTCTTCACTAAAAGAATATAAAAAAATTATGGTTTTCGAATCTAAAAACCTTAAAAAAATAGTTTTTGAACATAAAAACCATAGAAAAAACAGATTTTCCCCAAAATCGTCTTGAAATGGACAGAATAGAAGGAAACGGAGATAAATGTCAAGGGGCAGAAAGAGGTATGCGTTCAAAACATTGTTTTTTTAAAATTGGATAGTTATCAACTATGAAAATATATTTATTCATATGTTTATTTTATTTTATGTACAGATTTCGTTGTCAAAGAACTTCAAGAGCATCACAATCAGCAAACAAGTGAAAGGTAAAAGTTGTATAAACGTCGAAAGAAGTGTTATGATCATCCAAATAAATATCTAGGTTTGATAATCGATGGTACGGACCAAAAGAAAACACTTCTTCCACATTTTGTCTGCATGCCAAAAAAATTACAGGAGGAAAATTTCATTCAGTGTCACTTGGTTGGTTGTATGGTATTTAATGAGAAGATGTTTCCAAGAGTTTTCTTCACAACTCCAAATATTCACAATGATGCAAATCTGATCATAAATATAATCCATGATGTGGTTACTCATTGGTCTGGTATTGTTCTTGAAGTTTTGTATTTACAATTAGACAACACAAGTTGTGAAAACAAAAATCAAGTTCTTTTTGGGTATCTAAACATGCTCGTTGAATTGGGAATTTTTAAAAAGATAAAGGTTGGTTTCCTTCTTGTTGGGCATACTCATGATCATATTGATCAAATTTTCAGTCATGTTTCAGTAACATTGAGGAGGAAAGGTGTTGGGAGCATGCCATCACTAATTGAATGTATTAAGAAATCGTACATTCTAGAGCCTATTTTTCATGTGTTGGAAGAAACTATTGACATGCGAAGGTTTATTTTGGGATCGCATGGTGAGGAGAAATGCATTGAACAGCTTAACAACATTAGCTTCCAGCATCAATTTCGTATAAAAAAAAAAAAAATGGTATAACACTTATATGGGGCAAGAAGTATTCAACTATTCTAGAATGGGGGGCTTCATCAAGTTTAGCATTTTTGAAGTTCATTCCAGAGCGTCCAATATTTTCATCAAAGATATTTTTATTATAGTTAGTTGTTGAACTCCATAATGCACGAAGGCATAAGAGAGACATAAAATATTCTGAATGTCTGGAGGAAATTAAAAGAAGTATTAGAGATACATATGAGTACTTTCATGTTCTTGATTCAGTTTCGTGGGAGTCTTTTTTCAGCAATCAAAGTGATATGATTTCAAGATCAATAAATGTGGATAAACTTTTTAAGACTCCTTTTTTTTGCCACAAAATATGCCAAATGAACATCAAGATACACACATTGTTCAACAACAACAGTCTAAAGCTATTATTAATCCTCCACAGGTAGAATAAAGATAAATCTATATTGGTTCTAGAAGATCACGTGCACAACGTGAAGCCATGGAAGACCTTTACAGGGGTTTTGTGCAAGATGTTAAGGAGGGTTGCATGATAGCAGTGTTAGCATATGAAGATCCACTTGGCTATCCATTCTAGATTTCAAAGGTTATAAAGGTCATTAATGAAAATGAACATATTACAACTGTCGATGTACATTGGTATGCCACAAGTACCCACCCTTTCAATGGTGTGTACAAACCAGAGATGGTAGTTGAAAAAAAAATTGGCAGAAAGAGAAAATGAAAGGGCACAAATATAAATCGTCACCGGACAGATGTCTTAATATTGGAGGATGTTGACATACTTTTTTATGACTTCAATTTGACAAAGAGAGGAACTCTTCGGTTGAAGACCATAAATATTTTGAAAAAATTGCTACCAGAACAATTACTGTTGAGATGGGACTCTGCAGAAAGTAGTCATAGAGCTACAAGACATTTGAAATCTGAAATGGTGGGCATGCATGTTGACTCAGATGGATCACTAGTTGATGAAAGAGAAGAATATGGATCATCTTCATCTGCATCGAGTCATTCATCTGAAGATGTAGGTTCTGATGGTGTGCCAGAACCTATGGTTGATTTTGAATAATTGTCTAAGACACTTTTATGTAATTGATGTTTGCATGGTAACTTGAAATCAAAATTTTGACTTCTATTTGATTTTTCATGAAGTTATGAGGCATTTCTATGTTTGTCGGATTATATGTTTTAATTATGAAGAATTCATCTCTTTAGAATATCCACAATGCAACAATGAATTACAAAAATAATTTATGTTACATTCAATGTACCAATGTTGATATTTTGATTAAAAGTAAAATAGAAAATAGAAATTAATGTTGAATTTTTAGATTATGCAGTGATATTACCATGATATTATGTATTGTAACCATTTGGTATAAGATACTTTTAAAAAATTTTAAAATTATATGCCTCATTGAGAGGGGACACTTTGTTTTGATGCTTGATTTTTAGGTTTTGGTTGCAATTAGATTTAAATTTGTCTATTGCTAAGATTTGAAAAGAGATATTATTTTCTCCTTTAAAATTAAAATTACTGTTGGAATAATAAATTTTTTATTTACTTGTTCATTTAAAAAAAAAAATTTAAGTTATATAATTTCTCCATAATTTCATGGTTCAAGTATCTCGAAAAATTGAGATTTAAAACTTGTCATTAAGGTTTTTATGTGCTATGAAATTTTCTCTTTAATATTATGGTTGAAGATAATTACAATTTTAGGGTTGTTTAGAGTCAAGATATTTTATGTTTAACAACATGAATAAAAATTATTCGAAATGAGAAGCCCTTCAGACATGATTTTGTTTATATTTAACATCATCTATCAAAAAATTTAGAATTTTACGATTTTTCAATGTCCTAATATGTTGTCTTTAATTCCATTGTTACAATGTGTCAAAAGTGTGACACAATGTTTTTTTTTGTATTCCATCATCAACTCGTTTTGTTTTGAAGGTGTTTTTTCAATCCTTTTTTCAAGAAACAATTTTTTTTTTAGCATAATTTTATAAAATGTTTAAATTTGACCTTGAGAAAAAACCAAATGCATTCTGGAAAACACACTTTTTGTTTTTGGGGCGTTTTTTCATGTTTTTTGAGTCTTTTTGGGCTAGAGTTCCTGTTTTGAGGCAATAGTTCCCGTTTCATCGGTAACAGTGTTTTGATTGGACGACTTTAAAAAGAAATGGGTCTTCCTTATTACATTAAAACTTCCCCAATTCCATTTCATGAGGCATCACATTCCACAATAAAGGTTTTTGTGAAGTCTGGCGTTGCTAAGACCAGTGTTAGGCACATTACCTCTTTAAGATGTTCAAAGGCCCTAGTTGCTTCAAGAGTCCTTGAAAATGCATCTTTCTTCAATAATGTTCATAGAGGTGTTTCTATTCTCCCATAATTCTTAAAAAACTTGTGATAATACCCTGTTAACCTGAGAAATCCTCGAAATTGCTTTATGGTTGTGGGGACTTTCCATTTCTTAATGAATTTAATTTTCTTAGGGTCTACCTTAACACCCTCTTGAGATACAATATGACCCATATATTCCACCTCTTCTACTCCAAAGAAACATTTGGAGGTTTTTTTCTTATAATTATTTCTCCTCCAATAGTTTGAGCACCATGTTAACATGTTGAACATGATCCTTCCAAGACCTGCTATAGATTAGTATATCATCAAAAAATACTAACACAAATTTTCTAACGAAGGGTTTGAAAATGGAATTCATTAACCCTTGAAATTTAGAAGGTGCATTGGTAAGGCCAAAAGGCATGACCAAAAATTCATAATGACCCTCATGAGTTCGAAATGATGCTTTCAGAATATCTTCAGTCTTCATTCTAATTTGATGATATCCTGAACAAAGATCCAACTTGGTAAAGTAAATTTCTCCATGTAATTCATCCAATAATTCATCAATAACATGAATGGGAAATTTATCTTTAATAGTGATCTTATTGAGATCCCTATAATCGAGACACATGTTCCATGATCCATCCTTCTTGTGTAGCAATACTATTGGAGCAGAGAAAGAAATTTGACTAGGTTGACTTATACCAGCCTATAGCATTTATGCAATCATACGTTCAATTTCTATTTTTTGGACATAAGGATATTTGTAAGGCCTGATATTTGGATGAATACTTCCTGGAATCAAATGAATAGCATGATCATGATCACGAATAGGTAGGAGTCCTTTGGGAGTTTCAAACACCTTGGAATGATTGTCCAAGACTTTTTGGAGATATGGAGAAATAGATGATTTTGATGTTGGAACTTCTAGTGAGCATAACTGTGTAATTATGTGTCATTTTTATTTCTTTAGAAGCTTTTTCATGACATTAGAGCTTATTATCTTTCCCAGCTTCCCTGTGATACCTCATAATTCAACTTCCTTTCCTTCCAAAAAAAAATTCAAGAAAATTTCTTGAAAATTAAAAGCCATCATCAGCAAAGATTGTAACCATTTTACTCCTAGTACAACATCAACACCTCCCATTGGAATGAAAATATTGGACTATTAAATACATATTCCCCCATGGTTAGCTTGATATTATGGAATTTTCTAGAGAAATTTATATTTCCTCCATTTTCAACCATCACTTGACACTCTAGTGTTGGGTATAGGAATAAATTCAATTCCTTGGCTACCTTACAATGAATAAAATTATGGGCACTAACTGAATCAATCAACACTGCTACCTTTTTCTTCTTGATATGTCCTTCTATCTTGAGATTTTTAGGATTGGTAATTCCTACCAATGCATTACAGGATATGGTTGAACTCATTTCTTCTTTCTTTAGGTTGGTTCCTGGTGTATATCCTCTTCTTTTAAAGTTTCATGTTCATTGTATTCCTCCTCTTCACAATCTATGTAAAATAATTTCTTCTCAACACACTTATGATCTTTAATGTATTTTCTATCACAACTGTAGCAAAGCCCTTTTTCTATTTTTTCTTCCAATTGTTTTGGTGTCAGCCTTGTAGGTTGTGGAATTCTACGAGTAGCCACACTTCCCTATTTATAGATGTGAGTGGTAGGCTTCCTTATCACCATAATTTTACATTCAATTTTTCTTGCCAACCGGAATGCCTTCTCCAATGAATTAGGTTCCCAAAGGCTAACCTCATGTTGGATGTTATCCTTTAAAGTCATTATGAAGACATTAATCTTGTGTTCCTCTGGAATATCAGTGACTTTTATATTCAATTTTTTGAAGTCCTCAATGTGCTCCACCACTGAACCCTTTTGTTTGAGATTTATCAATTGGCTAGAGAAGGTGTTTGTCTTTGTATCCATACAAATGTATTTTTGTTCTAAATATAAAATTGCAATGTGTACCTTTTTTGGGTTTTGCACGTTATTGAGATCAAAATATTGCTCCATCTGTAGTATCCATGTTACGAGATCCTTGCCATCAAATTTCCTCATATCGATCTTTGGAATATGGTGGGTATTCAATCCAAAATTAGAATTTATGAAATCATGATTAACATTTATTTTGTTCTCATCATGAGTTTCCTCTACTATCTTTTCACCATTAGGAATCATTTATTGCATCAACTTTGCCAAAACTTCCTTCAAACCTTCCATTTATGCTTTTATATCATTCTTCATGTCTTCCATGTTGTCTTTCATTTTTTTTTCCATGTCATCCATATTAGCTTCCATGCCATTATTAAAACCATCCTTTTTAGCTTCCACGTCTTTCTTCAAAAATTCCATTTCATTTTTTGTTTCTCTTTGCGAGAGAGAAATTTGTTGCACTTTCTCTTCAATTTTGATATATCATGTTGCACTTTTTCCTCTTCATGAGTCATAATAGAGCCTTATGAGGGCTTAATGGGTGTTGAATTATTTTTAGAGAGAATTTTATAACCCAATACTGATATTTGTGCTTCAATATGCCCTTGGAATCACTTCAAACTGATTTTTCAAACAAGACTTATGCAATTTGAAAAAAAAAATGCACACATTTTTCTTGCTTTTGAGGATATCAATATTGAAACTGATGTATCTTTGTAATGCCAGATCCCTGAGATCTTATCTTCAGTCCTTTATTGGCCCTTTCAATCTTCTTTCCAATTCCATAGGTCTGACCTAATTTGGATTATTTAAGACAACGTTATGCCCAATCTCCTTCAATGTACTATTTATGGACTGTTTTAGTAGAGCGAACGTGTACGGAGTGCCACGTGTCACTGTTTCCTCCTTTTTCTCTATAATTGATACACAAGAAACTATAGTCTGTATAATTTCAACCACTTTTTACATAATTCCAATAAAATCCTCAGAGAGAGAGTTATGATGATTTTCCCAAGGTCACCTCTTTGCAATTCAATTTGGGAGGCTACAAAAACCCTAACTTCCACAGATCATATCTCCGAAAATAATGCGAACCAAGATTCGAAATTTTTACACGAAGTTCCTCGGGATTTTTTCGCAAATGGGATTTTGTTTTAGCTTCTAAACCTTCGTAGAAAAAACGTTATAGAAAAAATGACACGGTGGCCTGTTTAAAGTAGTGAAACCCTAGAATCCAAAGCTCTGATACCAAATGTTATGAAACCAGGTCCCAAAATAGAAGAAAAGAGATATCGACACCTTATAAATCAACAACTTCAAGGGGGAACCCTCCTTTTCATTAAATAAATGAAAAATTCTTGGATGATACAAATGAAAAAACCTCCTTTCTATATATAGGAGTCCATGGTGTCACAATATAATCCTAGCTGACCTAACAATAATAATGTAAGTGCACAACAACAATAGTAGTGGCTTTTATGGGGCATAATAATAACAATATGGGGGATATAGGGGTACAAAAATAACAATAAGTGGGCTACACTAACAACAATAAGGGACTACAGTAGTAATATAGGGACCTAACATCCAAGGCATATGTTGAAATTTGACCTCAATATTTCTATGATTTTCCAAACCACATTGATGTCTTCAATATTGTAGATTTCTTCCACTTCCTTATCCACAAAAAAACTGTTAACGTGCTGCATATTGATTCCATCACAACACGTATATTCAAACCCATTTTTGTATGGGAAATGTATTTGGTCCCCTATCCAATCGGGGTGATATATTGGACATGAAGAAGATGTAGTCATGCCAAGCTTACAAAAACAAAATATTTAAATGACAAAATTATCAATACAAAAACATGTTTCTTATGGACATAAATTAAAATTATTTTTATCGAAAGACTTTGAGGTTATCTAATCTTGATTTCATAAATTATAAATAAATAAACAATCAAAACCATTACAAATTTTTAATGAAATATTACTAACTGAAAACAATAGTACACAATACATAAGAATTCTCATCCTCCCACATAGCTTTGTAGAAGCCCAAAATGAGAGGTTTGTCTTCTCTTGAGAGCATTATTCTTGAGGGCATGGAGTAACCTCATCTTTGTGAGTTTTAAGAGATTATGTGATGATAAAAGGTAAAACAAGTAGTCTCCAATTTAACATGGCCACAAATAATTTGAAGAAAGAATATTTAGAAAAGGTGTAGTCTAACTTATAGACAAAATAATTCTTTTCACTAGAATATGACGATACAATTGCAAGAAAAAACGTTATTTTTTTTGTTTAAAATGTATTTTTGAATGCATAAATAAATCATATTTTTGAATGCATAAATAAATCAACACCCTAAAAAACCATTGGGCACTCAAATTCTACATATTATAGAACTTAAACTCAATTTTTAAAAATTCTTTTCTAGATTTTGGTTAAAATAAATCAAAATAAATGTCGTGAAAAACGTGATTTCTTCTATAATATACAGTACACCTTTAGAAAATATTGCACATAATTTTTTTTTGTATTCTATATTATACATTAATATTGATACACATAAATATATCAACCATTGGCGTAAGATATGATTACTATTTTAATTACACAATCATCTAGTTGAGATAATATCTCAATTAAACACTAAAATAGGAGTTATTTTAGTTGGAGTATATCTCTCAAATTAAACTAATTTACAGTAAAACTATGTAGTAAATATGACGAGGAATATCAAATATTGAAAATAAGTCAAGTAGGAGTTAATATCTCCAACACTCTCCCTTAAATAGTAATTTCCTCGATGTCTGATCTATGTCTGGAAGTCTTCATCAATATCATTATCTTCTCTGATATCTCATAGACTAAGCTCCATCACACAACCATCCATATTGGCTAGTGACTTGATCCTTCGAAGATACAACTTCTTCAGACCATCATTTCACTGATTTTAATGACTAAACTACTAATCATTCTATGTGCATGTTTCAATCTATTAAAATGTGTGGCCCACTGCTGCATTCGCCAACTATCTAGGAAAGTAGTTTATATATTGAATGTATCTAGAATAAATCTTATAACTTCGCCTATTTATCTACATTGATTATCATTTATTTTACACAAATATCAAAAATCTAAACCACTATAAAAATTGTAGAAACAAGTAGTGGCAGTGTTCTTGTTTCACCATGTTCACCAAGAAGAAAAAATATTTAGTCATGTTACTTTATTGAGCACACTATAAAGTTTGGATAATACACAAGAACTCTATACACACAAAAATATGGCATACAAATTAAATGAAACAAATAGAATAACTATCATATTAAAAGAATCTTGAACATCATGAAAATAAGAAGCATGTATTTCAGCCCCAAGGGTTAGCTCAAGTGGTAGTGAGCCAATACGTGGGCCTCTCCGTTGAGAGAGGTCATGGGTTCAATCCTTGAGTCCTTTGGGGTCAGGCGCCGAAAGTCCGCCGAACGGTTTACCGCACGTACCATCCAGAAATTCTGGGGAAGTACGCCCGGGTTTCCCGTGAGCTTTCCCCTCGTGAAAAAAGAAGCATGTATTTCTTTGACTGAATACCATAACTTGACTAAATATATGGATTTTGTTGCAAAAGAAGTAAAAAATACTTGTAGAATATGGGTCCATGCCAATTTAATAGCTCCAATGTTATGAAACTAGCTCCCAAAATAGAAGAAAAGAGAGATCAACGCCTTAGAAATCAACCACCTCGAGGGGGAAACTTCCTTTACATTACATAAATGAAAAATCCTTGGATGGTACAAATGAAAAAACCTCATTTCTATATATAGGAGTCCATGGGGTCACTATATAATCCTAGTCGGCCTAACAATAATAATGGAAGGGCACAACAATAATAGTAATGGCTTTTATGGGGCACAATAATAACAATATGTGGGCTACAGGGATACAACAATAAAAATAAGGAGCTTAAAATAACAACAATAAGGGGCTACACTAGTAATATAGGGACCTAACATGCCCATGTCCTTCAAAAAAGTGTTTTCCTCAACACTTGAGTAGCTCTGGATGCTTCTGTATAAAATTCTCATCCTCCCATGTGGAATTTTCAATGGATAATTTCTTCCACTTGATGAGATACTTCGAAATTGATCAATTTCGTAACTGTTGAGTTCTTGTTTCCGTAACTGCTTCAGGTTCCAATATGATTTTTCCTTCCTCGTCAAGTTCTGGAAATATTTTTTAAACTAGAATTTTGTCACCTATAACCTTGTTTAAGCATGAAACATGGAAAAGTGGGTGCACTCGAGAAGAAGCAAGAACCTGCAATTTGTATGCCATAGTACCAATATTTTGCAACACCTTGTAAGGACCATAGTACTTTGGAGATAATGTATTGTCCTTCTTATACTTCTTAAGGAACATTTGTTTGTATGGTTGTAGCCATAAAATTACCCCATATCCTACATCAAAAATTCTCTCGCTGCAATGTTGATATTCCTGTTGTTTCATTCGATTTTGTGCCAAATTTAGGTTATCTTTTAAGAGTTGGAGAACTTGTTGTTGATCCTTGATGTGATATTCCAATGCTTTAACCTTATAATTTTCTCTTCAATATGATTGTGATGGACGGTGGATGATATCCATAAAGTTCCATAAATGGGGTCATTTTTGCTGCAGTATGGAAGGAAGTGTTATACCACCATTCAGCCAGAGGTAACCACTTGACCCATTGTAGTTGTTTATTAGATAGAAAAAAACAAAGATATCCTTCCAAACATTTGTTCACAATGTCAATTTTCCCCTTCGGATTGAGGATGGTAAGATGAGCTATGAGCTAGTTGAGTACCTAAAAAATAAAATAATTTCATCCAAAAATTTCTAGTAAAAATGGGATCTTTGTCACTTACAATAATCTTTTGGTTTCCATGTATCTTTTGAATTGTTTCCATAAATGTAGTAGCAACTATACTTGCTTTAAAGGGATGAGATAATGCACAAAAGTGCGCATACTGGGTAAGTCTATCAACTACCATCATGATGACACTCTTTCCTTTAGACTTAGGTAAACCTGTGATAAAATCCATTGAAACATCCTCCCAACATTAACTTGGAATGGATAAAGTTTGTAGAAGACTCGGGGTCTTAATTGTCTCAACTTTATTTTGCTAGCAAACCAAACATTCCGCCACAAACTTTTGACTATCAGATCTAAGGCCATCCCAAAAAAAAAATTATTCACCGTGTGGTGAGTTTTTAAAAATTTTGAGTGTCCTCCTAAGGGAGAGGTGTGCAATTCCAAAAGAATCTTTTGTTTTGGTTGGGACTTCTTACAAATATATAAGCAATATTTGTACCATAAGGAATCATTTTTCCAACTAAATGTATTAGATGTAGTTGGACCTTGCTGCAACTTTTGAATGAGTGTCCACACTTATTCATCATTCTTCCATTCATCCCTTGCTTCGGTTATCCAATCTGGTTGGATAATTGAAATGGCACAAAGCTTTCCTTTTTTGTATATGATTTCAAAGTCATAACCCAACATCTTTGTGACCCGTTTTTTCTGCTCTTCTAAAGATAGTCTTTGTTCCAAAAAGTATTTAAGACTATCATGATCATTTTTTACCTTGAAGTGTCTTCCCATTAGGTAAGGTCACCATTTCTTTAGTGCATGTAGTATTGCCAACATTTAATTCTCATAAATAGATTTTTTTAAATAATTTCCTTTGAAAAATCGTTACCAATGAAATAGGTAACTGCACTGGTACCTAATTTTGATGTAGCAAGAAAAACACCCGAATTTGAAAAGTGGTGATGCAAAATCATTTTTTTAGCATGTTTTTGGCACTTTAATTATTATTATTATTATTTTTATGTCGATTTTGAATAGTGGTGGTGTATCACCACCACCAACATTTTTCTAGAGGATTTATTTTGACACTATGCATTTTCTAATGTCTTTTTCTTCCTTGAGATGCCTATTTTTAAGTGCATTTTTGTACTTGTGTTTTAAAAAGAAAAAAGTAATTTTTTTTAAAATAAAAATTCGTAATGACTAAAATCTCTACTATGACACATGAAGAAGAGGAAGACACACAACATGGTATGTCAAAATTACGAGACTAAGTGCAACAAATTTCTCTGTCGGAAAGAGTAACCAAAAATGAACTAGAAGATAATATGGATGGTTTAGAAGAAAAAATAAAAGGATACATGGAAGGTTTTAAGTATGTTTTAAAAGCATATATGGGAGTTTTTAAGGTAGGCATGGATGTGGAGAATGTCAAATTGGAAGGGTTGACAAAGTTGCTGCAAGAAAGGCTTCCTAGTTGTAACAAGGTAATCCACAAAAATCATGATGAGGAAAAAAGGAATATAAAATATGATTTTAGAGACTCCAATGTTGGGCTGAAGACCCACCCATTCCAAAGATAGACATCAGAAATTTTGATGGTAAGGATCCGGTAACATGGATACTACATATAGAGAAATTGTTTAATCAACATGATGTGCCACACACACAAAAGGTACACACTGCATCTTTATATTTAGAACAAAATTAGTTTGTGTAGTATCGATGGATTTCTTCTCATAAGGAAATTTTCACTTGGACAATTTTGCTGAAGAATTGGTAGCATATTATAAGTATACAAAGAACAATACCTTCTTTAGCCAATTGATTAATCTTAAACAAAAGATTTCAATGGTGGAGAACATTGAGGACTTCCAAAGATTGAATATCAAGGTAAATTATATTCCAGAGGAGCTTATGATTAATGTATTCATAGGGACTTTAAAGGATAACATCCAACATGATGTTCGACTTTGGGAACCTGATTCATTGGAGAAAACATTCAAGGTGGCAAGACAAGTTGAAAGCAAAATTTTGGCAACAAGGAAGTCTACCACTCACAACTATAAGTATGGAAGTGTTACAACTCCTATCCTCCCATGAAAACCTACAAGTTTTACACCACAACAACTAAAGGAAAAAATAACAAAAGTGATTTGTTATAGTTGTGATAATAATACACTAAAAATCATAAGTGTGCTCAGAATAAATTATTTTATATATATTAAAAGAGGAGGAATATAAGCAACAAGAAACATCAAAAGAATATGATCTACACCAAGAACCAACCCTAGAGAAATAAGAAATTAATCTGACCATATTTTTTAACACATTGGCAGAAATTACCACTCCTCAAACTCTCAAGATAAAAGGATATATCAAGAAAAGAAAGGTAATAATGTTGATAGATTATGGGAGTACCCATAATTTTATTCATTGTAAGATAGCCAAGGAATTGAAGTGATTTATATATCGAACACAAGAGTGTCAAGTGATGGTTGCAAATGGAGGAACTATAAATTTCTCAGGGAAGTTTCATAATATCAATCTAACCATGAAGGAATGTGTATTGAATAGTTCTGTTAGCCACCTAATGAATTTTTGGCAAGCAAACAGGTGGCTAAATATTTTTCTGAGCCTTCAAGAGATACATTTCCTATGAAAATCTCTCATCCTTGAAGCCTCTGTGTGCCCTTTACCTTTGAAAATATCATCACTGATGTTCCCACTCGCTAAGCCTCACTGCCTGTGAAAAAGTGTGCTCGGAAAATCCCCCATTTGCCCTTGTACCTCTGCAAATTTACTCATTATTAACCTTCTTTCCCATTTTTAGAATTTCCCCTTTTGACTCCCAAAATCCCTCCTAAGTCTTCCAAAACACCCATTTCATCCTTATAACCAAGTGAAAATCCTTCATTTGATTTTAAATCCCTCTTTTACCTCTACCGAAAGCCTCCTTTTAGCCTTAAAACGCTGTCCCTAAGGCTAAAAGACCCATTTTTCTCTATAACAGGATAGCCCCCTTCATCCCAGCCCCAAAACCACTTCCCCATATGACCCGAGTGCTAAGACCAAGTGCTAGCCCGTAAGGCACTTGTCGCATCGGAGGATTGAAACAGAACGCTTTTTTCCTTTGTAAACAAAATCTCTAATGCGATAGTGTAATGGTTCTGTTGGTCTCGAGAACGATCTCCACCGTCGATCTTAACAGATCCAACGGTCCGCGCAAGTCTCATCGCACCATCGCCCGATCTCTAATTGCAAATCGTAAATGTTGCCACTCGCTGCACTCCCCGATTGCGATCCTCCGATTGTAATCTCCACCGTTGATTCCCATTCAGATCTGACGGTCATCACAACCTCGCTCCAATCGCAATCGCAATTTTCAAACTGTGCCACCCGTTGCACTCCCTGATTGCGATTCGCGATTGTAATATCCGCCATCGATTTCCCGATAATCCAATGGTCATTGCAAGTCCCATCACGCCCGCATCTCCCTTTCATCTCCCCGCCGATTGCACACCCACCGTCGATTCACTTTCAATTCGACGGCCCTCGCATCCCTGCTCCGATCGCAATCGCAAATTTCAAATGGAGCCACCTTCTGTTCCTCCCGATTGCAATCCTATGATGTGATTCCGGCTGTTGATCTCACATAAGATCCAACGGTCATGAGCCGATCGCACCATCGCTCATCAAATTTTTGACCCTCCCATCACTCCCCTCCGATTAGATCGCAGCCGTCAATCTCCTCCTGAGATCCGACGGTCCTGATTGAATTTCCCTCCACCCATGACTGGGTCCCACCATATCAACCCATTTCGTATCTTTTCCGCGCATTTCTGTGTATTATGTTCAAAGGCCCAAACCTTGGGTTTTACATTAAAACATTATATCATTCCGCCCGGCATTAAGAAATTAATGTTTTACATTAAATTTTTTTCATTTCGCCCAACTTCCACATGCATTTTCCCACTGTTTCACTGCATGTTTCCCACCGCTTTCCATTGCATCCATAGAATTCGCTCCTATTGCGCTACCATTATCAAAGTATTC
>JAXQQM020062731.1:0-54830 GCA_034641835.2 Pinus albicaulis
ACCCAAGTCGGGAGAAAACCACCGCTACCATCGTCTCAGCCTTCAATATTTTATTATAGAGAAAACATCTTACAACATATGTGTTGGCGCAGCCTCCTACCAGCACGCAGGCACCCACCTGCGCTCGTTTACCAGCCTCTCCTGGAAGGGAGCTACGACCCCTTGCTCTCGTTTACTAGCCTCTCCTGGAAGGGAGCTACGACCCCCTGATCTCGTTTACCAGCCTCACCTGGAAGGAGCACCACAACCCGGCGACTACAACACTGACATCTTCTGGACACGTTTCATCAATTTCCACACTTGGATCCAAAGCTTCAACTTTTAGAATTTAACTTACTGGAGCCCGTTTCATCATATTTTTTGAGCCCGGACCCCTCCATACATTTGAGCTCGATCATATACATCATCAACAGATAGCATTAACATAGCAGAACAGATCAGACATTTGATACTTCATACTTCAACAAACCCTAATCTTCATACGCGCTTTCCTTTCACTGATCTTGCGTATATACGCGCCTTCGACCATACAAACCCGCGTATACTTCTGTACATATTACAGAGCTAATTTTACTGCCCATACGTGCTTTCTCTTCAGCAAACCCACGTATATACGTGCTTACTCTGCGGCGAACTAGTGTATATTTCTTTAGACATTTAGGTCATTGCAATTATTTATAACAGATACATCACTCAGATTTTACCCTTTACTTCAGACAGATGTTTGCCTCATCTCAGATCTAATCATTCCATAAATAGATCTAGCAGATACAAATACATTCCAGATCTAGATTCCCTTCTTCATCATTTCTTCATTGGTGCATCATACATTCAGATCTTTCATTCAACTGTAACCCTTTCCATTCGAGATATGCTTAGGAGAGGAGTATTCATTCAAGCTCAGACATCTTGCACCCACACTCATTTGCACAATGAATTTCTTCTCCTTATATGGGTTTTCCTTTTTCAATACCATGAGCCCCTTTTTTCAATACCATGGGCCAAAACAATACCATGAGCCCAAAACTACCTGGACGGGGTCAATTAGGCGGATCATTACTCAATACAATGGGTCAATACCATGGTGGTTACCCCTGGTTTTACATATTTAGAGCGCTTTTGCCCATATGCGACTTCGCACGTTATTTCCCGCATGCATACGCTACTTTGTCTAGACAAATCCGCGTATGCCTTGAGACATACTCTTTTCATCATGTTCTAGCACATACTGACATTCCTTCCATCATTACCTTCTGTACTCATTGTATATAAATCAGATTTACATCATTTAACAAGTTCATCAAGACATATTCCATCAGGGACAACTTCATCAACTAGGTTGCCATCATCTTTATCAAGTGGGTTGCCATCAAGGACAACACTCAACATCATATTGCCAACATCAGGTATTGGTACAGCTGGTTGAGAAACCAAGTGCAATGTAGTTTAACACTTAATTTCTCATTTTGATAATTACTTGTGAATATTAGATGTCTTCTTATTACTTATTATGTTTTCTTCATAAAGAAATTATACAATTGTTCAAAAACATGAAGATCACAATGAGATAAGAGACTACCAATAGCCAGTGAAAAACCACAAGGGGAAAACCCAACAATCCTTCTCTTATAGAATTAGATAACAATGGGAGATATCCAAGACCAAAACCAAACTGCCACAAGATACCAATTCCAAACCTCCTCCAAGTCACCTCCAAGAATCAAAGTCAACGCTGATAAAATATGCTCTAATATAGTCAAAATTCATCTAAGTTGGCTTGTTTCCTTTATCCATGCCTCACTATCTGTTGTTGGCATAGCATGATGCACTTATTCTCATTCGGTTAATCTAGTTAAGTGTCAGTGAGAAAATTTTCTTTTGTTGTAGAAAAGAGACTTAAACCTGTTGATTCATTTGTCTATTAGAAGAAAAATGGAGGTTTACTATGGTACATCCCAAAATGTTCAATTTATTTGCAATTCATCAGATTGGATCAGTAATGCTCATTTCCTCATTACGCCTTGATTTTTATCTTCCTTCTAGGCGTGTGTTACCAGATGAAAACCTTTTTTTTTTATGTTTGCAATAGTAGCCCCTCAAACTTGTTGCCTAAGCTGAAGGTATTCTGTTGTAAGTCATGCATCCCCTTGGAGCCTATTTCTCAATGCACTTCCAACTAAATAAAAACATTATGCTCTCTGTGTAGGCTGTTTACTTTTCTCCTTGTCATCTCCCCATTCTCACTTTATTTTTCTTTCTTTTGATAAATACATTTCACTGTGACTCAAGTACAACTATGAAGGTACTTAAATTTTGCAATGATGATGATTCTATATTTTTATTATGGTAATGTCAAATAGTTAAACAATTTATTAGAAATTTTATTCTTTTCTAGGATATTTTATGCAGCCCATAATATTTTGTGTTTATCATATTTGTTTTGTTAGTCATATTTTTTTTTAATTTCAATTGATTGTGTGGTTGGAATCTTATGTTCATTATAAGCTCGGAACTGGATTCAAACTCACAAGAAAAATGAGATATGTGCTAGAACCTTGCAAGAATAGAATGAAACATGCTCTCTGCACTTGTGATCTCTGACAAAATTTACTCAGGAACAAAATATAAAATTTCCATGTCTGCTTACAAAATTTCTCAGTACTTCTTGCTACTATAGATTTTATAATAAAAGCCTAATATACCAATATATTTAAAAGAAATTTACTTAATGAAATATGGTGGCTTGTGGCCTTTTTAGGGCCTATGTTCGTCAGTATTGATTCCTTATCCCCAATTTCTGTATTCTTGATGAGCTGGTTCACAGTGTCCTTTTCATTCAGTTTCCTTGAACTGGATTTGCAGACAACTCTCTATTGGATGCCCCATGCTCTGCATATTTGTGCATATTTACCACCAGGTACCATATAATGTTACATTTTGCTTCAAGGATGCCAGGTTGATGTTTTAAACTTTTACCGGAACCAGATTACTAATTATAGATGTAATTTGTGAGAAACACTATTGTTCACTATCACGAGCTTTCAAAGTAACATAGAAAATATAATTTATGTTGGTTTGAATCATTTATTTGTCAGAACGGATAATTCTACGAATTTATTGCAAATCTTTGTAGTGCTAATCCAGAAATAGAGGGTCAATACACAAGGAAAACCCATGACTTGACAGGTCAACAGGATCCAAGTGCCAAACCCAAGGTTTATTCTCATAAGCCAATAGAGAAAGAGGAAATACACCAGAGATCATAATATCAGAGCCAGATAGCTACGAATTCCAGAGGGATGTACTTAAGAGATCTGAATAGATCACCCACATAACCAAAGTGCCAACCCCAATTGACAGATGCAATTGCACGTTGAGACATATCAGGCTCAATGAACCAAAAACCCCAACACTCAAAATTTTAAATTCAACATAACTAGAAGCTCACAGAACAAACATGATTGAAGAGGAACTGACCAAACTAAGGAGAGCCAACTTGAAAATTTGAACACGTTCTAAGTGATGGCTGAAAAAGTTGGAAGCCATACCGCAATTCTTCCAGCACCTTGCAATGTGATGATTCTCCATAATCCTACCTCGCCTGCGATATATGTTCTAGCATTCAATTTTTCGATTCCCCTAGAGCCTGAAGACGTGCGAGGGGAGTTGCGGCATCTCATTTACCATGTCTTTTTGGGAGTGGGAAAAGCGCGTGATAGACATGTGTCATGTTAAATTATTAGTACTTGGCATTGAGTGTTTGATTAAGGTTTAGCTTGGGAGCCTAATTAACAATTATCCATAAGCCCCCCTATTTTTAAACCAACAGGATATTTAGCAAGAGTCTGCTTGACTATTGTTTCCCATTAAGACTTGGTAAAAGGATATTTTTTGATATCTAGTGATATCCTATTGAGCTCATGCCGAAACGGAGGCAGGATTGTAATTAGATGGAAGGGATTTCTTTTTCATTCACTAAATGATTACTCATGAGTCTACCACTACTGTTGGATATTAAATTATTGCAGCAACTGCATGCAGTCCTTGTAATAATGTGTATACTATTTTTCTTTTTTATTGGATGAGATTTCCAATCCCCAGTCATAGGACAAATCTATTTTCCTCTGGTATCAGTAAGGATACCCCTACACACACTTTTTAACCATTGAAAAATATCATGTTATAAAGAAAGGGAGTGCATTGTATTAAACACTTAAATATGAATATTTCTTTGCACCTATTTTTAACGATTAAATATGAATATATCTTCAATATACTTTGGTAACTAAGTTTGCCTTTTTGGGTTTGTTCAAAACTAATACTAATACTAATCTAGTATCATCTTGTTTCCCCTAGGGGTTGTGAGGGAGTGCAAATTGCGCCCCGCCCCACCCCCCCCCCCCCCCCCCCCTCCCCCCCACTCCACCCCACACACAATTCTCTCCTGAAGCACGCTTGAGGGGGGGCACATCTGGATCTCCCCCTGGAGCATGCTCCCTAAAAAAATTTACACCCCCTAGAAATTCAGGAGCTATTGAAGATTGGAAACAAGATTGTTTGGGTTGGCAACCTAATATTCAAGCCAATGGCCCTGGTATTGATAAAAGTGACATTTTACTTTATCTTTAATTTTCATATTTTTAATAAATTTTCAACATTACCATGAAATGACTGTGGATGTTTGAGAGTGGTTCTGACCTCATTAGATTTCATATGGAGAAAGTATAATTTTAGATCTCACTCAAAGTCCAACAAACTTATCAGTTTTTCATGATTTCAGGATTGTGATGTTTTCGTTGGATTTTTTCATGTACTAAATTGTCCCTAATGTTTAGTTTACTCATAATCATGTGATTCTAATACATATCTTGTTGTGAATCTTCCTCAAGCAGTAAATCAAGTGTAAGGATTATTATTTGATATTAGCATCTATCACATGACACAAATAGGATTTGTCCTCAAGCAGGCCCATAAGATCTTGGAATGACCCTTTTATGATGAGAGCAACTATGATATACATCAATACATTACTCTTGTTATATATGTGTTAGAATTTTATAGTATTTAAGTGCTTACACTATACACACTTCCTATGATTGATACTAGATGTGGCCTAATGAATTTAGGTGTTCATTAAACTATAAATCATTCGTGCCTTTTTGTGGTAATTGTGGATTTTTCTTGAAAGGACATAGAGAGAGGTGATTACATTATATTGATAATACTTTATTGTTTTACATACAATTTTATTTTTTCACATTTAAGAAAGTAGCTCACCCTTCAACCGGTAAGCAAGGTTGATTCATGGCTCATGAAGAGCCTCAATCAGTAATTGGCTCACAAAGAGTGAACATGTCACAAATGGGATTTGAATTTGGGTCAAGAGGGTAAGAATTCTTCCTCTCAACCGCTAGAGTTAGACCCAATTGACTGATTTTACTTTTACTCCCGAGTCTATATATGAGTTCCTTATTTTCCATCAACTCTATAAAATCCATTATGTTTTTCTTGTTTCTTGTCATGTCTTCTTTATTTGAGGTTGAATTTCAACATTAACACGTGACATCCAGAGTGCTTAACAGTTAACTACATACCCTCAATTCTTGTGGCATAATAATAATGACCAATTTGATGCTTCAATAAATATCATGAAACACATAATGCTACATATTATTTTAATTATTTGGGCACAAGCCAATGGAATATTAAAATTGAATTAAGGCAGAAATAAAACTTAAGTGGCTTCCTTGACATGAAGGAATTTCCCTTGTGACCAGTTGTATTCTAATGTTGTGAATTCTGGAAAACTACAAGACGGTGCACTATGTATAAAGAAAACAATATGAATAGTAGACAAAGTTTCAATTTCTGGAAGGGCATGCCCCATTAAAGAATGACAATATGATGCAAATACAAGTATTATTCTAGACTCTACCATGTTGTGGTCTACTAGTTGAGTTGGGTTGTTTCCATGTTAATGTCCCAGGTTCAAACCTTCGCAGGCATAGATCCCTGAATTATAAGTTGGCTGAGTTTGATGGGATACATCTGAAATTTTCTATATGTCATGTTGGGTGTTAGATATACTTCTAGTAGACATTGATTTTAGTCTCTTCTATCCCTACTATCTAGCTCGTCTAAGGGCTTCCAAGCATGGTCTATGATGTTGTTAACTGTAACATGACTAATACTTTCATCAAATTTCAACTTCCAACTGCATAGTGGTGTATGTATACATTCGTAGATTGGAAATTGAAATTGTTGGATGGAGGGGTCTCTTGTCCTACAAAAAAGGGGGCCTGGGTCTCTTATTCTACAAACAAGGGGGTCTGGGTCTCTTGTCCTACAAATAAGGGATCTCATGCATAAAATTTTGTGTCTTGAAAAGATGTGACCTTAAAATTAGATTATTAATAATATTATTGTTATAATATAATTGGGCCATAATAACCAAGAATATGATTCCAATTTCTTCCAAAATCATCCATATATCTCGCTCCTATCTATCCCATGTTCTTTATGAAAACTCAAAAGAAATGCATATACAGTTTTCTAAAGGTAGTTATGCCTTTCTCTACTCTTTGGAAGTGATTCCTAGAATCATGCGCTAGGGGTTGCACTACTTAGTATGGACTTCCATCAGCGTGGATGCTAGGTTATGAGGGGTATCCATTCTCTGCTAAATTCCCTTGGGACTTACACATGGATTTAGTGTAACATTGAGCTGGGGCATACCACAATGTCAATTAATTCTAGTTGATGGGTGCAGATTCCATAACCTCACTGGTAAACCAAATTCTTATTGGCATTTTCCTCTGTTTTATGGAATCAACAAAATAAAATTGGGCATGTTGTTTGACTTCTAATGCATTTCATGATGCTATTGTTCTCATCTTAGCAAGCAACTATATTTTCTAATTTGTTGAACATTTTTCCACTTACTATATAAACATGGATGAAAAATCACAACTACTTTTTAGTATAAGGCGTCCAAATAGTAAAAAAGCAAGTATGTCATCATCTTTTATGTCTAGTGACAACATGCATATCGACGTTCTTGCTGCAACAACGCATGAAGCTTCAAACCATATCCCATTTACCATTTTCTATGATTTTTTGGCTGTTGATTTCCTTAAAAGGTGATTTTAGAATTTCTTTGTTGTACTCTACAATAGGGAAAGGCCTTCAGAGTTTGTCATTCCTCTGTCTAAGTACAACAAATAAATCTATGGCACCCATGTTTTACTTGGCATGTGGTTTAAGATGATGTTTGAAACTAAGGAATCAGGTGTGTGTAGGTAATTTTAGTTGTTTTATTTATTTATTCTGGCATTTTGAAGATAAAATTGAAAAAATGTATAATGATTCTTCCATTAGCAACAAAGATAATAGGTGTAGGAAGGGGCACAACACAAGGTTAGTAATAACCTTATCCAAGAAGAGATCCGGTAAGACCAGGACCAATTTCCGGAAAGGACCAACCCTACATGGTAATACTAGCACATGACCTTAAATGACTGCTCCAAGGTAGACCCAGCCAAGGCTAACCCCTGAAAGTTGGTGAATGGATAGGGTGCAGGAAATTTCCTAGATTCTCTAACATTGATCCAAAATCAATCCAGTTAAATTCCGTGCAAGATTTGATAGGAAAATCCAAAACCAAGTAAAACTTTTCAAAAAATAATCCAACGATCTACTTAACTAAATAAACATGGATATTTCTATATTAGCACTATAATATCGAATAACTCTCATTTACCATCTTGAATGTTTTTAGCTAGCCAGTTTAAATTATTCCTATTGATTGTTATAGAACCAAGCCTCAAATGTAAGCAATTTAAGAACATAAATAAAATCAAATACTTTGATGCTAGTTGGAACAATTCAATTCATTTAACAACCCTTCTAAAAAAAATGCAAAGCCACTCAAGTACCGACCACTCTTGGGAAAAGTAGCAAAACACAGAATACAAATGTTTAAACAATCATACTTATGGTTTATAACTAAAATATTAGGGATTTACACACACATATACCAAAAAGACATACACAACAATAATGTTCTAATGCTTACTCAAGCCTAGTTGGAATTATACTAAAACATGGGCTTCTTGTCAAATTGATTGACGACTAAGAAAATTATTAACTAAACGAGACCACCCACTTTAGATACCAATTTTTCAAGATTATTTATTTGGGTTAAAATGCTCTCAACCCTCTTATATGTTTAGATATTTCCACAATCAATAATAAGCCACCAATCTACTTAACTGAATAAACATGGAACTTTCTACACCTATGGTTACTAGCTTGTAGTTGTTGTATAGTGGTATTTGTTTCCAAGAATGGTAGGGTTTCCCGTGTTATGTTATCATAAGTTCACGTGTATTGAAAATCCATAACAGATGTTGAAATAGATCGAAAGTTGAGATCTACCAATTGAATACAATTTTTAAGAGGTCCAACTGGAGAAATTAATAATTTTTAAAGTTAATTGTTGAATTCCATATGGTTTGGCATATTGAATTTGTACCTATTTGTTGGATGTTTAATTTCTTTGTGTATCTGTGGCCTTATTTGTTCCAATACAAATATCTATCTAGTGTAGAATAAACATAGCTATGACAACCTAGGAAAAGTTAGATTCACTCTGGCATCCAAACTTTGAGTTGACATAGAAGGAAAAAAATTATAATAATCCAAATCCAATATAAGTTTCAGATGGGCTGGTACAATTCACACAATTTGTTTCTCAGGCTTGTGGCTAGGTTCTCAAAATGACACATTATATTATATATGCTTCACTTTTTGTGGAGTTGACAGTGAATTGATATTTTGAGCAAAAAACTCCTTTCTTTTCTAACCAACCTTGACTAATAATGTTATTTTCAGCCAAACTCAAGGTTAGTTCTTTTTTCTCTTTCTGGAATGTTGCTTCACAAAATACACAATTGGCCTTGACTTTCTTCAAACCCCATCATTTTTTACACATGCCATTTGGGTTGGGCTGACTATAGTGAGAAGGGAACTCAGGTGGATGGCTTGGTAATCACTGTCAATATTTTCAGCTAGATAATTGGTCAACCTCACTAATGAACTAATGGCCTATTGGCAAGGAGGGCTTGTTAGACCTTGTATTTATTGCTTATTTACTCTGGAAATATTTCAAGAAAGATTAGGAGATGGCCAAAATTAGTCATGTGATCTAGTACTGACATTAATATTATCTTATTATATCTAGTGGCTTGTTCACATGCAACGATAAAATCAATTATCACCGCATCCACATTGGCAAAGATAATGGTATGTATATTGTGGGAGGAATTAAAAGAAATGTAAGATTTCTACAAGTAACAACATAAGTCAGTTTGAATTTAAAGTACATTGATTCTTAAATATGCCTAGTTGAAGAACACACCCCAATAAAAGTAGTTCCACTTTCTTAGATATATCTATCCATGCATTTAAATATTTTTTCAATGATTTTTTTTTTTAATAAAAATATTGTTTCTTTTGCAAGGTGTTTCCACAAACTAGATTCAAATTTTGGGGCTGCATTCCATTTCAGTATTACTTTCGACTCTGTATCCTTAGTTTGGTTTTGATACATTTTTAGCTTCGTTTCTAATTATGTATAAATATTTTCATCCACATTATGGTCCAAATTACTAGTAGCATGTAGAATTCAAAATTTGATATAAAATATATTCATAGAATTTCCATTGTTAACAATGATTTTCATTGTTGAAGGACAGTTGGATCCAATAACAATGGAATCTTTTGATGAATTTCCACAAATCTCTGCATTGTTGGAACATCGAGAGTTCTATGCAAATGAGAGAGCAGTCTTACAAAATCAATCAGGAGAATCAAAGGGAAGAGAATACCAAGGATACCAAGAGTGAAATTATGCTATAAACGAAGGTCATTAATTTATTTTGTTTGTTCTATATTCATCATTTTACACAAACTCTTCAATCTATCCTTTATGTGCAATGTTTTTATGTTTTTCTCCATTTTATGGCAATGTTGTATTGGAGCAGTTAATCTTTCTCATAGTGTTTGAATTGCAAGTGAAGTCTATTTTTCTAGTTAAGTGGTTTTATTCTATTTGTACTCTAAAAATAGAGTGTTGTTAGCATCAGTCTGATATCCTTTGTTGTGGATTACGTTTTTTTCTGTCTATTGTATTATATTTCCTTTATTTGTGGATTCTTGCATTCTAAAACATTTGTCATCTTATTACCAATTAAATTCAAATTCATATTGAGAATATATTATTATGGTAGGAATTTTATTTATGTTCAAAATGTTATAATACCAGGAATCTTCGCACATGAATGGTTTCAACATATTGTATCCTCGCGGAATGACTAAGAGAGCAAGTGTCAGTGGTGGTAGTTGGACATACCAAGAGACAATATTTCTACTTGAGGTTCTAGAACATTATGGGGACAATTTGAATGAAATTGCAGAACATGTATCTACAAAATACAAGGATTAGTGTATCTTACATTTTATTACGCTTCCAATAGAAGATATGTTTTCAGAAAAAAAGGAGATACCTGATACGATCATCGAGAGAAGCTTGGAAACTAGTTTAGCAAGAAAAGATTCATAAGTTATGGAAGGATGCCATAACCAAGTAGTATAACACTATAACTTCTTTCTTGAGAATGGTCTCTTGAATATTTTCCAAGACCTACTAAGGAATCAACGATTGATTTTTGATAGCTCGACAAGATAAAGCATGTAGTTGATGGGAGCATTAAAAAGTAAAAATCTAGGTTTCTTGCCAGAATTTGTCAAAAGGATGAAGTTGACCCTAAGGAGGATTTCACTCTAATTGCAAGAGGTTTTAAGATCCATGGGTGAGATATCCATATATATCAATTTGCAGGTGAATTCTGCTTTAGACAGGGGAAGTACACTTTGAAGTTTCTGAAATATTTCTAGGTACATAATGCAGTGGTGGTCCTTTTTTATGTTCCTTCTATTTACAAGTGGCCAACCTTATATCAAAGATCCTAGCAAAGGGGAAGTTTGAGATAATAACAGAGGATCTTGGTTTGGTGAAGAACTTGCTCCTTGAAAATAGTGGTTGTTAGTTTACCATGTTTTCCATTAACCATCATCAAGTGGAGAAGTTGAATGCTTGAATTTCATTGGAAAGGAGGTACACCATTGAGAGTATTTCTCATTCCTGGGTGGCATCCAAGGCCTACAAGATCTAAATTAAAGTTAAACTAAATAAATTGGTTAACAACGATATGAATTTTGATGAGTATGAATGGTCCTCAAAATCATAGAAACATCCTATAAACATCCTATAGTGATTAATGAATACAAAAAACTTGTTCCAGATTCTATTCTAAAATTGAAAAAGAAATCAATGTCAGATCAACAAGATTATAATCAAGGAACATAGACCTCATCACTTACTAGTTTATCTTGGAAGTTAATATGGCTTACTTAAACATTGTAGGGTGTACAGTAACAAGTGGGAGCATCTAAGTCCACATCTCACGCAATTCATCAACATAAAAAATTTCCTACTCATGTTGCACTAATGTCTTCTATTCTTGAGACATAGCCCTCCCTTTTTTACTTCGATTTCATCTTTGAGAGAGGATGTTTCCATGGAAAAATTTTGTCATTGTATGTCAAGGCTATTTGCTAAGCTGAGGAGATAAATGTGGCACTTGATGAGCAGTCATCAGTTTAATTGAAGTATACAAAATCAAAGGTGAACTAGCTTTCAACAGAAAACACATGAAGAGAGTTCCTCCAAATGATCATTAAGAAATGTCTTTCAAAGCTGCTGAAAAAAAAAATAAAAAATAAATAAATAAAAATAAAAATAAAATAAAAAATAAAATAAAATAAAATAAATAAAAAATAAAAAATAAATAAATTAATTAATTAATTAATTAATTAATTAATTAATTAATTAAAAAAAATAAAAATAAATAAATAAAAAATAAATAAAATCTAGTCACAAAATTGGACTAAACTTGACATTGTTGTTGTTCCCTTGGGATTGATTTCTTTTACATGAAGTTTATAATTTGTAGATATAAGGATGCCATTTTGATATCATTATGTGCAGATATCCTAAGCTCACATATTTTTGGTGAATGAAATAAGAGGTAATGGTGGTACTAGTGTGAGAAAGAAATACCATCCTCCTTTATGAATTCTTCCTTATAGGTATAACTACTATAATAAAGTGAGTTCTAGGTGGAAATATATCTTCAGTAAGCTACAATGATCCATCAAAGTGTCTTTCTATTAGTTCTATTGCCTGATTTGGAAAGAGATAGCTCAAAATTATTGCAAGTGATCCACCAAATATTTATCATGGAGAATTATCAACTCAATGGATACAATAGAAACTAAGGGATGCATCAAGGATCTGATTCATGATGTGTGGTTGTTTACCTTGTTTTTGTAGCTGATTGGACTGTTTCCTTAAGGATTTCATGCTATTAAAATTCCTTGTGGACCCATAATAGAATTTTTGTCATAATCATTTAAATTCATTTCATGTAGGTTGTCATCTAAAAGGACTTACCCATGGCATGATCAATGCACCCATAACTAAATAAAAAAGAAAAAACTTCTAAGCTTAATGAATTCTTTCCATTTCTAGCTAGTCTTATTCGTGGGAGATTCGTTTAATGTTTTTCAGCTGATTTTTTTTTTCTGGAATTCGATTCATAAGTCTCACATAGCCTAAGCTAGGGGAACCCAGCCCTGATATGTGTTATTTATACACTGATTTTCTTTTACAGTGTTATAACTAAGCCCCTTGTGGATTTTCCTAATCTGGGATTTTCATCACTCCTAACCTATTTGGTTTTTGCTCCTCTTCTGGATCCTAATCTTAGATCTTCTGATCTAAGGATCCCAAGGGCAGTAAAATCCAAGGGAGTGTGAGAAAGCCCTAAGTATTGTGTTTCACAACTCTTCTATAGACAGAGTCTGGAACGGGCCAAGAAGCCTCTGGTTCTCACCCTCTCTTTAGAGGTGACATAACTAGTAAATGACCTACCAGCCTATCTCTAGTTTAGATCTGTTGGTGTGATCCCATCTTGTTGTGAACCCATAGTGGAATATCTTGAGATATTCCCTATTGAGCTTATTCTTCACCATTTGGTTCATTACAGTGGTATCAGAGCACCTTTCTTGGCTCAGCCTGTGGCCTTCAAGCCAAAGAAAGAAGAAGGAAATCAGAAGATCAGAAGATGGATAGGATGAGATTACTCTCATCAATATTCAAATATAAGAGGAGCCTCTCCACGGAGGCTGAACAATTGAGAAAAGAGAAATGCATTGAAACTCCAAGAGGGTTTCAAGGAGGAGAGAGCTGCAGTGAGACCTCTAGAAGGTTTCAAGAAGAAGAAGAAAAAGAGGCTGTGGAGATCTCAACGCTACACTTGGAGGGGCAGCCATCTGTAGCAGTAATTGAATCAGCCCACACATGGGAAAGAGGAACTCTTGCAGTCTTACCAGATGTTCCAAAGGTTCACCAAGGTATGCATGAAACCCCATTCACTTTCATTTCAGAAAATTTTGTGGAAAACCTTGGGAGATTACCGTCACATGATCAAGGATCAAAACACCTTGTTTGTGAAAAGCAACAAGCTTGCACTACGTTGTACAACTTGGGTTTGATCCAAGGGGGGATAAAAATTCATTCCAATGCACCTTTGTTGAATTACATGCAGTATGATGAGTTGGGGTGTAGAATATTGAAGGGCATGCTGGGTGTTGTGCCACTTTATGGGGGTGTTTTACCTTCAACACTCTTGATTTCTTATGAAATGAAGAGAATCATGGAGGAGAGGTCTTTTCTAAAAGATCTCCAAGAAGGTGCATTTCAACATATCATGAAATGAAACGGAAAGAAATTGCTGCTTTATGAGGTTGATAGCCCACATTGGAAGAATACCAAGTTGAAGAATGATGAGAGGCTTCCACAAGGAGTTGAGTGGATGTGGGTGGAGAGCAAGAGGTTGGTAAGCCACTTGCAAATCCATGATACAGGGCAGCAAGAGGCAATACTGCGTTGGATACTCTTGAGAGAGTTTGGTCAACCAATGACATGTCCTTTCCCATGGGGTGTGAAGAGGGGAGAAGATTGGAAGGATACTTGCATCATGGGACATCAAGAAGGATGGGTGCATCATGATGACAATACTATTCTCACCCCATTCATTATGACACCATCACATGTTTTGCATGATGGAAGTATGGGCCAGCAGCAAGCACTTTTGTTGCTTGAATTGTACTTGGAGGAGCAGGAGCAAATCTGCTCTCACACATTTCTGGATGCTGCAGAAATAGGAGGTAAAATCTTGCTTTGTATTTTACACTTCCTTATCTATGTGAGCAGAATATCATGTCAAGAACAATATTTCCTTCTTACATATTATATTGTTATGTACTTGAGGCCACTTGCAGCGTTTATGATGGCCACTCTATTTGTGGATTATGGGGGAATGCTACATGGTTTTCAGTGTGCATCATTGGCACCAAAGTATGCTTTCATGTTTCCATTTTGTAGAATGAATGTGGCAGAAAAAAAGTGGCTGAAAAGACACTTGTTGCACTATGTATTGAGGCAAGCAAAGAATGCCCTACATTGGTTCCATGATTGGGACTATGTTCTACCTCCTTATTTCCATGTATATATGCTTCCATATTTTGCTGCTAAAACATTGATCGTAGGGAGCACTATTGGAGGAGTGGCACAAGAGTTAAAGATGCCCAATAACCATCTGATTCCTTATGTTTCTCAAGGTGCATATTTCAGAAAGAGAAATGGCCAGTCCTTGGTTACTGTATTACACATCTTGCCTTCAAGGGGAAGGACTCATTTTGGAGGCTCAAGTTTTGGAGGAGACACCTCATGGGTGTTGGATTTGATGGGGTGGTTGGGGTCTCTCTTGGGGACCATCATGTTTCAGCCATATATCAGTAGCAGCCCCATATGTATCATAAGTGGAGAAGGAAACAGCGGGAGGAAGATCTTCTTACTCCACACTTTTAGCCATGCAGCCCACCTCCTTTGCCGGAACTTGAGGTGGAGGAAATGTTCCATGAGTTACCATGTTGGAGGTGACTCAGAATTTTGTGGATGATTTCTTGGGAGGAGATGCCTCCCAACATATTTCAGATTCATTGCCTCAAAAGGGGGCCTTAGATCACATGATGATTGCCTCCATGTATATCCTACTTTCATGTTATGTCCATCAAGGAGTTTTTTTTATTCCCCAAAGGAATGCTTATGCACATTGGAGGAGTAGCTTGAGGGCATGGCATCTTGATTCTTTGGGGAAATATTTCATTTGGAGATGCTACAGAAGAAGGAGGGAATGATTTTCAGTTCTATCCTTGTAGTTTCTTGAGGACAAGCAACATTTGGGAGGGGAGGACTGTAATGTTCCTAAATTTGCATCCAAGAAAATTGGAACATAAGATTTTGACACTCTCACTTAAAAGAGGGATGAAAGGGGAAGGAGGCCATGAAGAATAAAAAAATATGAATAAAAACCACTCTTAGTATGAAAAAGGGATCTAAACCACAAAGGGGAATCTGATTTGAACAAGTCAACAGTGCAGGTTAAGTGCATTGCACCTCCTTGGAAGACTACACAGTTCTAGAAGAGGTTCCTAAGTGTGAAAAGGGGTAAAATATGAAGTGGATTAGGGTTTTCCAAGACTCCAAAAAAATATAAAGGGGAGGAGAAGGCTCATGAGAGGTTGTTGATGGATTATTTTCTGAAGCTATTTGTCTGCTTAGACAAATAACAATATCTACTGTTTAGTGGAGGATTGTGATTGGAATTCCTATTTAGGGGTTTCATATCTTCCCTTGAGTATCATTGGAGGAGTTCTTTTCCGAAGTGATCCACTATCTGGTTGGAGACCAAGATTCATTTTCATAAGCAGCGCTGTACCATTGAGGGTTTTGCAACTGCTTTGATTTGCAGCAAGTGGTGTTCTAGATCTGCTTAGATCTAGCTTGTATTGAGGGCCTCTGCTCTTGGAGTGTGTTTTTTAGCCTACAAGGAGAGTGTTTCTTCAAATTTTGTATCAGATCTACAATTTATTTCAGTTTATTCAGTGTATTCAACCCTCAGCGCAGTTTCAGTCTCATACTGTGTTATTTTGCAAGAGGGTTTTCTGTTCTACTTTGATATCAGATTTGAGGGAAGATCTCTTGGTGTTGGGCTTGCCTTTCCCTTGGTGATCCATGGATTATATTTCTGATCTATGTCTCCTTAGATCTAATAGTTTCATTAATAAAGTTCATCTTCATAAATTCTTGTGTATTCTGCAGTACTGTAACTTGTAATTCAGATCTACAGTTTATTATACATGCTTTTGCTAAAATTCCAAAGGGATCTTGTTAAGAAAGTTATATAGTTTCCAGATCTATAATAGATCTGATGTTTCATCCACATATTTTTCATAGATCTATAATATAAAGTACAGTAGTGGTACCTCCTGAAAAATAACGCTGCACATTCTTGTTGCAGTCTAATACATTGTTGCAACCCCCTTTCCAAGGGATTTCTTCATTAAATTCTCTGTCTTTTTCATGAAAATTGTATGGGCCATGTCTTCGATCTGATTTATCCATGTTAAAACCCTATAGTATTTAAAATATTCAGTAAATCACGCTCTCATGCTTTAGTAAAATTCTGCAGTAAGTAAGTCATGGGGAATCAGGGTTTTTATGCCTAGTTGGGGAAGGAGGAACCGTTTAACTGAGCTAGGATTATATGTTTGAGCCCAAATTTAGAGAATAGGTCCCTTATGACCTAAGCTAACATATAAATCCATCACATTCCTCTTTTTTTACGCAGATCTATGAATATATTAATTTTTGGGTCAAAATCATTGTTTTTCCCCGTCCCTTGTGAAGAGAATTAATCTTGTTTCTTGCTGCTGTATATATAATTGCTACTGAAGTGTTTCCAAACCCATTTTAGAGTTGTTAGCTCGCTGATACTCCAATACAATGTTTATAAGTTACTACAACCCTTCCCTTTGGTTGATTTCTAGCTAGTCTTATTCGTGGGAGATCTATTTAATGTATTTTAGTTGATTTTTTTTTGTTGGAATTCAATTCATAAGTCTCACACAACCTAAGATAGGGGAAACCAGCCCTGTTCTGCATTATTTCTGCACTGATCTGCTTATACAACGTTCTAACTAAGCCCCCTGTGGATTTTCCTGATCTGGGATTTTCATCACTCCTAACCTATTTGGTTTTTGCTCCTCTTCTGGATCCTAATATTAGATCTTCTAATCTAAGGATCCAAAGGGAATTAAACTCCAAGGGAGTGTGAGAAATCCCTAAGTATTGTGTTTCACCACTCTTCTATAGATAGAGTCTGGAATGGGCCAGGAAGCCTCTGGTTCTCACCCTCTCTTTAGAGGTGACATAACCAGTAAATGCCCTATTAGCCTATCTCTATTTTAGATCTGTTGGTGTGATCCCATCTTGTTGTGAACCCATAGTGGAATATCTTAATATATTCCCTACTGATCTTATTCTTCCCCATTTGGTTCATTACATAAGCATACCAAATTTCAAAAAATGTGGCTTGGACCATTTTAGATTGCTGAAAATATAGGCTCATATACGTTCATATTGCAAGACTTATTAGGAAAGAGAGAATCTCTTCCTGTGAATGGGCTTGTCTTAAATAAATTCTTTTCATAAGGAGGTAACCCCTTCTTAACTGTACATATTCATTTCTGCAATTTTGTTTATTCTGTAAATAAGGTTATGAATAGTCTTTAATTGGCTTTTTACTATTTGAAAATATCTTCAAGAAAATATTATAAGTACTTATTTTATGTAAATAAGAATTTTTATAGAAATGATTACAATTTTGGGTAGTTAAAATAAAAAATTAAACTTTGGAAATTTGTAAAAACATTTGCAAAATATTTTGAAAACTTGAGGAAATTGTAAATCATTATAAGTTTATTGAGCAGAGAAAGGTTATCCATAAAAAGTAAAGACTTTTTCAAGCTTTGGCATTTAAAACTCTAAAAATTGTTATCCATTCATTCTTAAGGAGAACAATCAGTTCACCCCATCCATTAAGGTTGTGATTTTTTAGAATGTAATTCTAAGAAATTATATGAAAAAATTAAAAGATAAGAGGTCTCATCACGAGCCTGCTTACCATGATCATAAGAAGTAATAAAATTGACATTACCAACACTGCATACCAAACAAGGTAATGGCTTATAATTATAAAACAAGGGGTCTCATCACGAGCCAACTTGTTCAGTTTAATTACACGTAGTGAATGGCATTGTTATTTACTGACTAACAAACCATAACAATGGATTTTAAATTAAAAAATAAATAAAAGAGAAAAAAATGAGATAATATGTCTTATGAATTTATCTTTTAAAAAAAGTCATGATCTTAGTTGGATGGGACAATGAATGATTGATGGTTAAAAGGTAACCCTGTTGAGACTATAAATGTTTGCAGGCAGCAGAGGAAATACTTATGACAATAGAGTACACTACAAAAGCTAAAATTGGAAAGGACCTTACTTTATCATTATCAACCAATCAAGGCTTAAGAAAACCCAAAAATGTTTTTATTCTTGAGACATTAGAAAGAAATTGTAAGTGATTTTTATTCTTTTTCCAGAGTTAGATTTTATTTAAATTTCTCTACGATAGTTTTCATTATCTTTAAAAATTTTTACTTACTACAAGTATAGTGTTCATTTTATTTTTTTAGAGATAACCGTTTCTTCCAGTGAATCGCAAAATGTTGTACGGTACAACAACCCTCCTCATTTCAAAATTTTAGAATAAATTTTACTTTAGAAATAGGTCCCCTTTCCTTTTAGATAGAAATAAAAGACTTTGAGGAAATATGATTATTTTATATAAAACAATAAAAAGATTCATTGTTTAAAAGTCATATATCGCATATCGCATATATCAGATACAAGTGAACAAGTGTGACATTGAATTTTTCCAATCCGATGAACTATCAAGTCTTATATCGCATCGACACAAAGCATAGGAGTGTTCATGTTAAAAATCCCGATGTGATAAATTAAATTGCAATCGCAAATCGGTAGTGTCTTAAAAGTTTCACTTTTATTTTGCAAAACTCCGATGCGATGTAACCTAATCGCACCCGCATTTCAAAAAGTTATCCTTCATTCGACCTATTTCATAAACTCCGATGCGATGCGATTCATCGGAATCACACTTCAAAGAGGCAACATCACATTTACTTGATTTATAAAATCGCGATGCAATAGAACTTATTGCAAATCACATTTCTAAGAGGATACCCTTCAATCGGTCTATTTCATAAACACTGATGTGATGCGATGTAACCTAATCACAATCGCATTTTGGAGGAACAACATCACATTTAGTTATTCTACAAAACACCGATGCGATGGACCCCACCATCATCGCAATCGAAAATCGATGGAAATCGTATACAACTTAATTCCTTTGTGAATGTTCGATGCGATATACTATCATCACAATCACAAAATTGATGAAATATATGAGATGAAATTTTATTCCCTTTCGAAACCTCTGATGCGATGGATAGTTAAGTCTTTGTTTATTTCTATTTGCGCCGCGCATATATTATTTATCAATCACAATCGGAAAATCCAAAAGGAAAGTTTTACGTTAACACTTCAAATCGCCGATATCCGATTGTGCGATCATTATTAATTTTAAAATCAAACAATTTATGGTGATCGATCCTATATGAATGCGTGAATGTGACTCTTATGGAGGGCATTTAATTTTAAGACAAGTTAATCAATTGGGATCATTAAAAAAAAAAATTTCACACAGTTGTTCTTCTACCATCGTTCCTTCCTGTTCTGAAAGGTTTTTCTCTTTTCAGAGCCATAGACCATCCAACCCTCTCGTTCTCCAAGCCAGTGAAATGATACCAGATGGGAAAATGTCTAAGAAATTTAAGAAAGCAAGAACTACTGTTGCCGCAAATATTATTCCTTCTCCCACAATACTGAAAGAAAACCAGCTAAAATCAAGCTGGTTACAGATACGACATGCCAGGGTCTCGGGAAGCTTTCCTGGGAAGAAGTGTATAATTTAATTGAAGCAGAAAAACCCACTGTAACAGAGGTAAAAGCGATAGTACCAGATGAAGACGACTCAGATTCTGGTTCTAAGACTCCTCTCAAAGCACTTGCAAGTTCTTTTCTTCACAGAATTGCAGCTCGGGCGAATATGTTCCCCTATTATGATGTAGTACGATGGGTGATAGACACTATCACCATCACAAACAGAACCTTTGTCTCAGCTGCAGGAACAAGTTTTGGGTCTTTTAGAGTGGAAGATATCAAAGCGATGTACCATCTCCCAAATCCACAAAAGGTCTACAACAAAGCTTTCATAGCAGATTTTTCCGCAAGCAATGAAGTTCAATCATACCCTATTAAGGAGTGGAGACGAACTCTGGAGAAACATAAAAGTGAAGCATCAGGTATGTACTTCGTGGAGTCTCTTGCACCCCCATATTGCTATGCTGCTGCAATGATGTGCAGACTCTTTGGGAATGACAATTCTGCGAGGTTTTCAATTCAGATGGTACCTCTTATTCATGTTGCTATAAATTCTAAAATTATGGATTGGTCGGTTATCCTTCCTGACAAGATAGCTAATAGAATTCTGGAATATAGAAAGGATAAAGACACTGGAAATACAACTCCTTTCCATTTCTGTGGTTATATCTTAGAAGCCCTATGTTTCAATTCAGAATTTCCTATTCTAGGTTGGAGATGGACTCCACAGGAACCTGTTCTGATCCACATTTACCATAAACTCTTGTGGAAAGTCCATTTTAAAAGTCATGTATACAAGATTTGTCACGGTTTTTTGTTGCCTATCTATCAAGTAAATTTTAACCAGTTTCCTCCCTGGCTCTCTCAAAAAGCAAAGAATGATATATCCCTTATTGGCAATTGGTTTGGAGAAGAGAGATTTACTTACATCAGAGTTTTTGGAAGCATTGTGGAACCCCATATCTTACCTCTATATGTCCCTGACAAACTGTTAGCCCAAGAAATTTCTTACCAGTTGACAGAAAGAAGGATGTCAAGATGTTTAATGCCAAGAAATTGATGTGGCCTACCTTCCCCTTTCATTGTGGAAATTGTACTCTGAATGATTTCAAACATGCTGAGAAGGAAGTCATTAAAATAAGAGATCTTAAGCTTGCAACTGTCCCAGGGAGACAGTATGATCCAAATAAAGTAGCTTTTGATTTCACAACTTTGGTTCAAATTGCTAGGTTTGAGCATGAACCCAATGAATTTGATGATTTATTTGTCTCTATTGAGAAATTTTCCCAAGTTTACGACTTGGCCAAATCCAAGTTTCAAGTAAAAGATATGAACAAATTTTTGTAGTTCAGAAGTCAGAGATTGCTGAAAGCTCCCCTTGACTAGCTAAGAATTCCTTTGCAAGAAGCTAAAAATATAGAAACAGAACAAAAGAAAAATGAAGACACGGCTATCAAGACAGATAAAGAAGTGTCTACCAGTAAAGATGATATGCATACTGAGAAGGAAAATACAACTGGAAAACATGATGTTCAGACAGAAAAGGAGAATATAGTCAACAAAAATGATATGCAGTCTGAAGAAAGAAATACAGATGATAAACCCAAAGATCAACTTGAAAGAGAAACAACCACGAAAAGAGTGGTAAATTCTACTGAAATTATTGTCACTCCCTAATTGCTAAGACAATATGAGCAATTTGAACAACAAATTGGAGGACAAAATAATCCTTAAGTTGATAGTTTGAATAATAAAGATATGGAGATTATCCCTGAACATCCATCAGAAGAAATTGTGTTGAAAGTTGAAGAAATCCCTCCTTTGGATATCTTTTATAGTCCTAAGCATAGGGCTGTTGTTAGGAAACAAAGGAAAAGAAGGAGGACAGATCAAGAATCACTCTCATCCCCACAGGTTGAATTCATGAATATTGTCTAGAAGAATACTGAGGTAGATCCTTTAGAGGATCTTACTAAATTATCACAATATGCAGGTCCCTACAGTGCAGTCACTATAGATAAAGCTACTGAAGTCAATCAAATGATCAAACAAAAAGACAACTAATGATCAGCAAAAGATAATGCAATTGGAGCAGCAGTTATCTGAAGAAAAACTCAGAACCAAGCAAATGGAAGAACAAATGAGTATGGAAAAGAAAAAGATTGATCAAAAAGCTTTGAATAAGCAACAAAAATTGTCCCAAGAGGTGTCCAAGTTACAAAACCTGTTGCAAAATGAGAAAAATGCCAAAGAAAAGCAAGGAAAAATATTTCAAGCAAAATTGGATAAATTTAAGGATTATCCTAAAATTGACCAATTTAAAACTGAAGCTTTGGAAACAAACAAGCTATTGTCTCAGCAGTTAGATGATATCTGTCAAAATATTGCACAAACAGAGCCTTTATGTGAAATAACATCTTCCCTTATTGATGAATTAGTCAGCCTCAGACTTGAATTTGAGAATTTAGATGACAAGATATCAGAGTTTCTTTCATGGAAAAACTCAGAAGAAGGAAAGAATGCAAATCTTCCTAGGATCGAAGAAAGACATAAAGAAATCTTATTTGCTGAATGGGAAAAACAGTTGATTAAAGAAGAACAAGCTACATCAAGGGCCAGAGCTATGATGAATAATCTGACACAATTAGTTAATGATAGCTTATATGCTATTAATTTAATTTCAAATTGTATTCCAGGTAAATTACCAAAGGTGAAAGAAGTTGATACCAGGTGGAAGCATGAATTAATCAACAAGAATCAGAAAATCAGAAAAATTCAAGACATTACATGGGATTTCATGTGGACATACTTAATTAAACCACACAGTCAACAAATGAAATGAATACAGGAGAAAATCAATGAATCTTTTTTATTTTGATATCACAAGTCTTTTTCAGGATCTCCGATGATAGTTTCTAGGATAAGTTATAGATAATCTGTTTTGTTAATTTCGTATTTAAACCCCTTTCATGCATTTAGAAAGGGGTCCTAAATTTATAATAATTTTGACTTGGATGATACATTTCTGTACTCCATTGATTATTTTATTTTTATAAAGGATCACATCCTGTGATTTATGGCGACTTATCTTTAAGAATTGCATTTCTGTATCTTGGAGGTTATTTTAAGTTAAAGCACAAGATCTGGATATTGAGTTGCATCAAGAAAATATCTCAATGAATTGGTATTTCTATCGATTTACTATTATTTTCTTTATGTTATGAAGTATTCTCTTTGAAATTGGTATCATTTATATATGCTTGTTTTCAAAAATATTTCTTTATCATATCATTTATGAAGATATAGAAATATTCATTTATCATAGTATATGAAAATGATATATAGAATTATGAATGCGATGTGTTATTCTAACTCTGTTTAATTTCTTAAACAGAGTTATCATTATATGATACTGCATCTTTCTATTGAATAATAATACGTTTTCATGGTTATTTTTTTAACTGAAACCATCTTTAAGCTGTATTCATAGTTAATGCGCGGGTTAGTTTTAGAATTATTTGCAAGTTATAGTTTAAGTTAGATAGATTATATCAGTCATTTAGTTCCATTATTCACCTACACAACCACTTCATTACTAAACCATTCACTATTAGGAAACTGGTCCTATAAATCCAGTGGGAGCCACCACACCAAACGGAAAAGGAGCTGTCCTAAGGTCCCAACCGGGTGGTTTTCCCCCAATGCTTGAAGCAATGATTTTCGAGGCTTCAACAATAGGGCATATAAAATTGATGAACAAGACTTTGTGTCTTTCTTTTCTTGCAAAAACTAGACTTCGATAGGCACGCAAATCACAGACTCCAAATTGGACAAGAATCTTGTGGTGTACATTTACCTTTTCTTGAGTAGTGTTTGATTTACCATCATACTCTGAAATATTTAAGCTATCATTCATGGCTGCAAGTTATAAACTCGACTATTTTTTCTTTTTTATGAGGTAACATATCCTTAGAAAACTGCGTAGGTAACAATTTTACCTCATTATCACTCAGGTTAATCCCAATTGACCTATTGTAAACTATATTAATTTAAAAAATTGAATGCTTAACCCATAGATAGCTCCTCTAGAGAACTGGGTGCTAGCTAAAATTCTCATAACATCAGTTTTTAAGTCTATCCCAACATCTTATTTAGTGTGACAAAATATGTCTATGGGATTGTTCAAGACTTTGATTTTCCCCAGAAGATGTGACTCTACATGTTGTATGATATCATCATGCATAAAAATCACTATATTTCTGCTTCCTCTAATAGAAAATTGGGAAGTTGATACGAGTTTGTTTAGTTTGAAAATTTTGAAGCTAAGCTAAGTCTATCTCAACATCTTGTTTGTTGTCACAAACAAAATATGCCTATAGGTTTGTTCAATACTTTCATTTGCCCCAACACCTGTCACACTCTGCATGTTGTATTATATCATCGTGTACTAAAGATACAAAATATTTTATTCCTCTAAATAGGATCTAGGGAATTTCATACAAGTTTTGTCAGACTACAAAATTTGAAGCTAAGCTCCAACTTCAAAGTTATTTTTCTTAAATGACAAAAAATGGTTTTCACTCTTCTCGTTTTGATTGAGTTAAATTTATGAAATGCAAGATATGTACATTGTGTTTTGTTGTTGAATTTTTGGATATAGCCTCTGACTAAGCATATTCTTTAGACACTTAATTGAAAATAATTCCTCTCACTAGCAAATCATTGACAGGTTGGTCTCTAGACTCCCTATACTTGAATATTGTTATGAGTTAGATATTTCGACTCCTTGTACTTGAACCCTGTTATACCAAAAGGGTGGAGATCAGGTCAGATCTCTGGATTCCCTTTAACTGAACATGACTATGCTAGAATGGTAGAGGTTGGATTAGTCTCTAGAATCCATATTTTTTGGTCATTGGGACAATCTTCAAGTCCTAGGGGGTGAAAAATTCAATAGCAATATCTGAATGGTTGGGAGGAGAATCATCAACTATGTCTCAGTGTCCATACTAAATTGCAATCAATCCCAAATCATTCATTGGACTGGAAACCATCCATGGGTTCGAAGGATGGCTCTAGATCGTAGGAACTACATGCATTTGGTAGATACAAGTATGGAGATAGCTAACAAAGTGGGATTTGTTGATATTGTGGGACTATCAAGTATTTTAAATATGAAAATGAACCATATCGCCAATTGAGACAATTGAAAAGGTAGATTCCAACTTGGGAGCTTCAGATATTGAAAAGGTAGGACCTTGTGTTTGGCGCTTCTTGCAAAATTAGACTTTGATGGGTACGCAAATCAAGGAGAGAACGTAAAATTGATGAACAAGACTTTGTGTCTGTCTTTTCTTGCAAAAACTAGACTTCGATGGACACGCAAATCACAGACTCGAAATTGGACAAGAATCTTGTGGTGTACATTTACCTTTTCCTGAGTAGTGTTTGATTTACCATCAAACTCTGAAATATTTAAGCTATCATTCATGGCTGCAAGTTATAAAATCGACTATTTTTTCTTTTTTATGAGGTAACATATCCTTAGGAAACTGCTTAGGTAACAATTTTACCTCATTATCACTTAGGTTAAGCCAAATTGACCTATTGTAAACTGAATTAGTTTAAAAATTTAAATGCTTAACCCATAGATAGCTCCTCTAGAGAACTAGGTGCTAGCTAAAATTCTCATAACATCAGTTTTTAAGTCTATCACAACATCTTATTTTTTGTGACAAAATATGTCTACGGGATTGTTCAAGAAATTGATTTTCCCCGGAAGTTGTGACTCTACATGTTGTATGATATCATCATGCACAAAAGTTACTATATATCTACTTCCTCTAATAGAAAATTGGGAAGTTGATACGAGTTTGTTTAGTTTGAAAAATTTGAAGCTAAGCTAAGTCTATCTCAGCATCTTGTTTATTTTCACAAACAAAATATGCCTATAGGTTTGTTCAATACATTCATTTTCCCCAACATCTGTCACACTTTGCACGTAGTATTATATCATCATGTACAAAAGATACAAAATATTTTATTCCTCTAAATAGGATCTAGGGAATTTCATACAATTTTTGTTAGACTACAAAATTTGAAGCTAAGCTCCAACTTCAAAGTTATGTTTCTTAAATTACAACAACTGGTTTTCACTCTTCTTGTTTTGAGTGAGTTAAATTTATGAGATGAAAGATATGTACATTGTGTTCTTTTGCTGAAGTTTTGGATATAGCCTCTAACTAAGCAGATTATTTAGACACTTAATTGAAAATAGTTTCTCCCTCACCAACAAGTCAATGACAAGTTGGTCTCTAGACTCCCTGTACCTGAATACTGTTATGCCAACAGGGTGGAGATCGAGGTAGATATTTGGACTCCCTGTACATGAACACTATTATGCAATAAGGGTGGAGATTAGATTAGGTCTCTAGACGCCCTGTACCTGAACCCTGTTATACTAAAAGGGTGGATATAGGTTTGGATCTCTAGATTTTCTTTAACTGAACATGACTATGCCAGAAGGGTAGAGGTCAGATTAGATCTCTGGAATCCCTATTTTTTGGTCATTGGGACAATCTTCAAGACCTAGGGGGCGAAAAATTCAATAGCAATATCTCAATGGTTAGGAGGAGAATCTTCGACTATGTCTCAGTGCCCATACTAAATTGCAATCAATCCCAAATCAGTCATTGGACTGGAAACCCTCTCAAAAGTATATAAGTATAACCATGGAATAAACTAAATTTAATACATTTACATATTATTTAAAGTACCCTCTTAATGAGTCAAAATGGCTCTAATGATTTTTCCAAATCTTGTATCCAAGGAATGAAGACATAAGGTTTTCCTTTTCCATTGTGTTGCTTACAATTGTTGCCTGAAAATGCAAAATATAATGTTGATGCCTTTCATGCTAGATAAATTTAATAATAGACTAAATAAAGGCACATATATAACTGACAAGACCTCCTTCCACCTCCTTCCAGGGAATCAAAATGGAAAATTCACCACTTAATGAATTACAAATTTTCCACTGAAGTTCAACCTAGATTAAATCACTTGCTAGGAAATGTTGATCAGGAAATCATCAACAAGAATTCAGATGGGAGAAGATAACAGTCGAAATAAAAGATTGCTTCAAATGCACTCTTCCAATTTCTAGAACAAGAACAATGCTTTTTGTTATATTGTGGGTTTTTCAAGAGAGGATAACAATAAAATTTTATTATGCAGATTCTACCTTCCTCTTAAGGAATTTAAAGAAGAAATCATTTAAAGATAGTTTTACATTTTAAGGATAAAATATCTAGAACCTTTCATTATGACACCTATAATTCCATTTAACAGAGATTGAGTTTTGCAAGTTTGATCTTCAGGTTAGACCATTGTAGAGCATAATTTCCAGGGGCATATGCTAACATTATAAATATGATCCTGGGGATTTGCTAATAACTGTAAATTTATGTATTTGTTATTTTCACACAGAAATGGATTCCCATTTGAAATCAAACCCAAATAAGCTACAACAATAGGGAAGGTTTAAACAACATCTCATCTGCAAGATCGCTCCACAAATACAATGACGGATAAATGAGGCGAGGAAGGCTTCTGAAGATGTAATATAGGGTTATATGTTTTTATTTTTTTGGGTCAAATTTAATATAATTCATTTTTTTAAAATGGGTCCACATCAATAACTAATTGTTAGAACCTTATTTTCCATCCTGAGGGTTTACAAGAGACACCCTTGCATCACCTTGCTGAAGCACCACTTTTCTACCCTAAGAAACAAAGATTAGTAGGTTCATTTCTCCGTGTACACTAAAAAGGAACATTGCATCTCCTTTTTCCTTACTGCAAGGAGAAATTATTGCTTAATGCCTTCAACAATAATGACCTGATCAAGCTTTTAGATTTGCTTATTTTTAGGGGATCATATTGAAAAGGTTTGAATTACCTCATCTAATGGCTTGAGAAATTATACTAGATCTTAAATTCAGTAAGACATAAGGGTCTGGATTCTTCCTATCCTCTCCTCACCAAGTACATGTAGTGAAGTTATTCCTAAGGGAGAGAGATAGAGAGATACGTAACTACATGCTGCTTAAAAATATTAGAAAGAGCTTTCCTACTGCCATGAGTTTTCCTATGGCAGAAATAAATCTCTCTCTAAGATTTTTCAGTAGTATGTAGTTACATATATCTCTCTGGAGTGGCTTCATTATATAGATTTGGTGTGGAAAATATGAATCTAAACCGCTAGGTCCTGGTAAATTGAGAGTCCAATATGTGTTACCAAGCCATTAGATGAGGCAATTCAAAACTTTTCAAAATGATCCCTTTGAAAATGAGCAAATCTAGAAGCTTGAACAAGTCATCACCTTCTACTAAAGGGAATTAAGTAATCATCACTCCTTATCAGTGTACAGGGATTGTTGAACTTGCTAATATTTGTTTCCAAGTGTAGAAAAATGGTGCTTCATGAAGGTGTCTCTAAGGTAGACCCTTAGGATGGAAACTAATATTATAACATTACCATTGACTTGACAGAGTCATTATGTGACTGGATGGAATGAGTCAACTCATACCAGGCCAGTTGTTGGCATGTCTTCTGTGAAGTCAATTAGATAAATTCAATTTGTTTTGTGACCAAGCTCAGTCAAAATCAGCTATTTTTGAGTGAATTGGCCGAGTTTGACCGCACTGCTCTACAACAGGAAAAAATCTCAAGCATGTTTTACAAATAGTTACTATTTTCGGTAAAAAATTTACAATTTTTGTGGCCTTTCTTCATTTGAATTCCCAAGAAATAGTGCAACTCACCTAAGTTCTCCATGTCAAAATTACATGAAAATTGGAACTTGATTTCCTTGATTAGTTTTTTTATTATGACTAATCAAACTTTTTGTCATCAACATATAAGCTTATAATAATGAAGTGATTATATTGTCGCTTGAAGAAAACACACTAATTTGCATCACTCCTTATGCAGCCTTATCTAACAACATATTTCCTAAACCACTGGTACCACTATCTTGGCACTGCTTCAATCCATATACTGATCTATTCAATTGAAACACCATGTCTTCTCTCCATTCTGTCATAAATCCTTTCCTTCTAGTTGCTTCATGAATATTTTGTTGAGATTCAACAAGATGATGATCTTAGTGAAAATTAAGCACCTACACTAGGTGGGGCCCGCAGGCTATTTTTAGGTGATATGTTTATTTTTAGAATTTGGGTCAAAGTATATTTTTTGCAATAATCTATTTAAAGATGGTTGAGAAAATTATATGGATGGATGGGCATCTATTTTTGGAATGCATGTGTGAAGTTGTTTCGTGGAATGCATGTCTAAAAATAGAATGCATGTTGATTATTGTTAGCCCTTAACAATAATTAGACAATAAATAATAATCTATTCTCTTGAAGCACTTGATTTCAGTTAACTGATGTGGCAAACCAGTTAACTGAAGGAATTTCGAGTTCTAAGGTTGGTTGGTGGGACATGCTAGTGGACCTCGTTGTAACTGAGTGATACAAAGTTGTAACAGAGTTGGATGTGTAGTTATGTGAGTTGTAAGGTATTTTAACTCAGTTAAGTGAGTTAAACTCAGTTGTGCTAGTTGTAACTAATGATAGGCTAGTGAGAGATCAGTGAATTAAATATTAAATTGATTCACATGGAGTGATCTCACATGCAATTGAAGATTTACTACTGTTAAGTACATGCATGTAAGATCTAGTGGAGGCCCAATTGAGAGATAGGTGAAAGGGACAATTTGACTATCTGTTGTGACTATAGTGGTGCACAAGTGCAACCAAACACACATTGGAGATGCAAATAAGGATTGCACAATCAAGGCAAGGCAAGATCGAATTCATTCAGGGATTGTGATTAGCAGGGATTGCGCAGTGGAGGTAGGCTGTTAGGAGGCAGTAAATTGGTGCATGTGTGAGCCAATTTTTGTATGACAGTGTGAGACGATTGTAAATTGTACTGAGAGCTCTTTGAGTAATGTTTTGTATGAGATTGTTTCATGATCCATGATATATACATAATATATGATAGTGGGATTTTTAGCTTTATTACTTCCCGGTAAAAACATCTGTGTTATGTGTGATTGATCTTTCTTCGTGTGTTTTCAATTGGCGATTAAATTTACGCAAAGATTTAAGTAGAAGGATTATATATTTAACAGTGGAATATAACTGTTAGATCAGGAGAACCTGGAAATACATAATTTTATTAAAATTTCAACATGGTATTAGAGGAAAGAAAATTGAAATTTTGAAGCAGCAGCTGAGTTTTGTTGGTGGAAACAATTTGAATTTTCTGCAAGAATTTCTTGGTGTGACAATTGAGTAAACATCGAAATGGATTTCAATGGTTTGTTGTTAGAGTATGCACTCGAGGGTAGCTCGAACTACATTGCATGGAAGGATAGGATAGAGGCGGTGCTTGAAGATAATGGCTTGAAGGAATTCATCGACAGTGATGTTCCTAAGGCCACTTCAACGGATGTTGCATTACTTGACGCCTAGAAAAAGGAAGTAGAGAAGACGAGAAGGATTCTATTGGAAGGTGTGCGAGACCATATTGTCTCAAGCCTTCATGGGAAAGCCACTCCATTTGCAATGTGGAAGGCTTTGACGGATCTTTTCCTAAGAATCATTGACCATAGGAAATTGGCACTGGAGGATAAACTCAGAAAGATCAATATGGAGAAGGGCGAAAATATTCCTAAGTATCTCACAAATTTTTTCCAATGTTAGGATGAACTGGGGAGTGTGGGAATGACGGTTTTTGATGAATATTTGGTGATTTTGGCTCTATTGGGACTTCCTAAGAGTTGGCACAGTTATCAAGACTCTGACAATGGACAAGAAAAATTGCCAGATTGGGAATGACTGTGGTCAGATATAGTGTAGGAGGAGTTCAGGCGGAACACCAGGGATGGCTCTTCATCAAAGCATGATGATGAAGAGGATTGTGCTTTGGATGCCAAAGCAAGGAAAGGGAAGGGGAAGAAATTACACTCAAAATCTGAGGCTAAAGGAAAGAAGTTGGATTTGTCCAAGGTGAAGTGTTTTCACTGTCACGAACATGGGAATCTTGCCACTAACTGCCCATAGAAAAAGAAGAACAAGAAGGATGCTAGAGCTGCAGTTGGTGAGGCACTTGCCTCAAAATTTGAAATTTCTTTCTCTTTGATCGCATGCTTGGTTTCAAGCATAATGGGATCGGTGTGGTACCTTGATAGTGGTGATTCCTTCCACATGATGGGAGATAAGGAGCTTTTCAGTGACTTGGAGGATAAAGATCTCCAAATGCATATTGAGATGGGCGACGATGGATGATATAGTGCGACCGAAATTGGTACCATTACCTTTGAGAGGGAGTTAGGTAAACCATTTCTGTTGAAAGATGTTATGCATGTTCCACGTCTAAAGAATAATTTGGTCTCAGTTGCGATGTTGGAGGACAAAGGTTATGACATTGTTTTCAACGATGGAAAAGCTTTCTTGCAAAATAAAACAATGGGTCAAACCAAGAGGATAGGGATTCGAGTTAAGAATCTCTACAAGTTGGATGTAGATGGCTGTGCTGCAATGGTGGGCAAAGCATAAGAAGTGGTGAGCCGGGATGAGGGCGAATTATGGCATAGGCGATTGAGCCATCTTCACTATGGCGCCCTGAATATTTTGCAGCAGATTTCTACTGGACTTCCCAAGGGTACACTTACGTAGTTAGATCAGTGCAAGGGATGTACTATGGGTAAGTTTGTGAAGAACACCTTTCATGAAAAGGAAAACCGTGCTTCGATGATCCTAGAGAGAGTTCACACAGACGTGTGTGGACCATTCTTGGCTGCTTTAGCAACAAAACACATGTATTATGTTATTTTTTTTAATGACTATTCTCATAGATGTTGGATCTTCTTCATGCAGAAAAAGGATCAAACATTATCAAAGTTCTGTCAATTTAATGAATTGGTGGAGAAAGAGTTAGGGAAGAAAGTGAAGGCTTTGCAGAGCGATAATGGTGGTGAATTCATATCGAATGAATTCAAAGTATTATCTAGCAAAGAAGGAATTCATAGAGAACTCATAACGCCTCATAACCCACAGCAGAATGGGGTCGTGGATAGGAAGAATAGAACGATCGTGGGTGCTGCACGACCTATGCTACATGATTAGGGCCTACCAATGCACTTTTGGGTGGAAGCATGCAACGCTGCAGTTTATGTGCAAAACCGTTGTCCTCATATAGTATTTTGCATGAGTACACCTGAAAAAGCTTTTATTGGTAAGAAACCGGATGTTTTTTGCTTTAATATTTTTGGCTCATCTGTTTATGTTCATGTGACCAAGAACGCTAGGAAGAAGCTAGAGTTGACTGCTGAAGTTGGGATATTTGTGGGGTACATAGAAACAACCCATAATTATCATGTGTATTTGCCAAAAAATCGAATGAATGTGGTGTAACGAGATATAAAATTCAATGAGGAGAAATCCATGAGGTTGTCGCTTGAGAGGGAGCTATATTTACATGTAGAGGAGGAACTTTGGTTCCCAAAGATGAGTCTCTAGATGTGGATCAGCCATAGGATGAGGTTCATGGAGTGGAGGAGTCCACTCACGCAGAGCCAAACATCAGAACAGGCAGAAGGCGTACCATAGAAGCTAAGAGGTTGAATCTTGATGTGGCAAAGAATGTAGGAGTCCCTACTTCAAAACACAGATAGAGACAGTCTCCTGAACATTTCATTTGATACATGGCTCTCATGAGAAAATGTATTGTGACAGAGCCATCTTCCTTTCAGGAAGCAGTGCAGGAGCCCACATGGGTAGATGCAATGGTGGAGGAGTATGACTCCATTGTTAGAAACAGTGCTTGGGAAATTGTTCCAAGGCCAGTTGATAAATCAGTGGTAGGTTCAAGATGGATCTACAAGGTAAAGCAAGCTACTGATGAGAAATTTGAGAAGTATAAGGCAAGATTTGCCGCTCGGGGCTTCTAACAGATTGAGGGGATTGATTATGAAGAAACCTTTGCACCTGTCACATGGTATTATTCCATAAGGACCATCCTTTCTCTCTCAGCAAAGATGGGTTGTCACATTCATCAGATGGATGTGAATACTGCGTTCCTTAATGGGATCATTGAGGAAGAAATGTACATTGAGCAGCCTGAAGGATTTGAGATCTTTAGCATCGAGTCACATGTGTACAAACTCAAAAGAGCGTTGTATAGGCTGAAGCAAGCACCCCGTGCCTGGTACACTCGAATCAATAGCTATTTCATTGGACTTGGCTTCACCAAGAGTGAGGAGGATGAAAAATTATACCAGATTGTGGTGGAGGGTAAGCTTTTAATCATTTTTCTTTATGTTGATGATTTAATACTGACTAGTGATGAGTAGCTGATACACTCATGCAAGGAGGACCTTGCAAAGGAGTTTGAGATAAAGGATATGGGCGTCCTTCACTATTTCCTTGGATTGGAAATATGGCAGCAAGATGGTGAACTGTTTGTGTCTCAAGGAAAGTATGCAAAGGAGATATTCGGTAATTTTCACATTGCAGGATGCAAACTCATGGATACTCCTCTTCCAGGAAATTGGAGGAAAGAGGATTCTACATCGACAGAGGTAGTGGATGCTACGTTCTATTGATAGTTGGTGAGTTTGCTCATGTATTTAGTCAATACAAGACCAGACATATGCCATGCGTTGAAACAACTTAGTCAAGTGATGGTTAAGCCTACCAAACTCTTTTAGAAGGTGTGAAAGCATGTCCTGAGATATCTCAGGGGCACATCTGAGTATGGCTTATGGTAAAAAAAAACATATGAGGTGAAGTTTCATGGCTTCACGGATGCAGATTGGGCAAGAAGCCCAACAGACAGAAAGAGCACATCAGGAGGGGTTTTCAGTATCAGATCTACAGCTGTTTCTTGGTACAGTGGGAAACAAAGATCTGTGACACTCAATTCAGAGGAAGCAGAATACATGGTAGCAATTCAAGCTGCATGTGAGGCTATCTGGATGAGGAAGATATTGGTCTATTTGTTTGGTTCTCATTTAGATCCTATAGTGATTCATTATGATAATCAGAGTTGCATTAAACTCTCGATTAATCCTGTGTTTCATGATAGATCTAAGCATATATATATCCAGTATCATCATATCAGAGATTGTGTGTAGTTGAAGATCATGTTGCTTCAGTACATTCCTATGGAAGATCAGGATGCAAATATTCTAACGAAGGTGCTCACCAGGAGAAAATTCGAATACCATAGTGGTAGGATCTGTTGGGTATGTGTTATATTCTTTCCACGACTAGTCACCCACGGGGAGGGGGGGGGGATAGCCCCCCCTATATGTTGCGTCAGGTGCAGTAGGGGGGTCATAGGTGGGACAACAACCCCACCTGTTCAGGGTCACCCCGAGAAAATTTTTTTGCACCTTATTTTTCGGTGGGGAAACTTGCCCATGGTTTTGTGCATGGGTTTGCACATGGTTTTGGGGCATGATGGTTTTTGACCCCTGGTATTTTGTAGATCCGGTCAAGGGAACTACGATTATGTTCTAATACAGGGTTAATGGATTGGGGTTTATGTATGCTTCGACATGTATATATATGTGTTGTAACACTAAAAGGAATATAATGAAAAATCAAGCTGGTCATCCCGATTTGGGATTCAGGGGAAAATCTCTGTGTTTATCTATTTTATGTTTTATGCTCTCGTTATTGTTTATTTTCTGTTTTTAATATTCGTTTGCAGATAATTTTTGTACAGGTTTAAAACCTACATTTGGTATCGGGGCTGTTTCGGCTTCAAGGGGACGCCTTTGTTGCTGAGGGGTTTTTTGCTCAAGCCTGAGGTAGACCCTGTTCAGAGGGAGATCTGCGGGATCAATTCTTGTTGTGAAAGAAGATGGCGAGCGGCAAGAAGATAGAGATCAAGAAATTTAATGGTCAGAGTTTTGAGTTGTGGAAGCTTAATATGGAGGATCTACTAGTGGATAAATATCAGTGGATTGCGGTAGATCCGGGTACTAAACCAACAAAAATGCCAGATGAAGACTGGAAGAAATTGGATCGGAAGGCAAAGAGAAAAATATGGTTGTGTGTCTCAGATTCAGTATTGTTGAATGTATTTGGGGAAGCTACAACGAAGACCTTATGGGACAATCTAGGGACTCTGTACCAATCGAAGTCTCTGGTGAATAAATTGTTCCTGCGAAAAAAGCTGTATAACCTGAGGATGAAGGATGGAGACTCGGTGACAGAGCATCTGAACGCCTTCAATACTGTGGTAAGGCAGCTTTCATATGTTGATATTAAAATCTCAGATGAAGATAAGTGCATTAGTTTTTTGTGTTCTCTGCCAGACTCATGGGACAGTCTGGTTATTGCAATAGGTAGCAATACAACTACCTTGAATTTTGATGACATTGTCTCACCCTTGCTATCAGAGGAAATGAGACGGATAAATATGGAGGGTCAGAATGGAGATGCCTTATCTGTACGAGGAAGGTCCCAGAATAGAAACAAGAATAAGGTGTCGAGTGGGAGATCTAAATCTAGAGGGAGATCTAAATCTCCTAGAAAGTTTGTAAAGGTGTGCTGGAAATGCGGAAAGGAAGGGCACTACAAAAAGGACTACAGATCTAAAGCTCCTAAGGAAGGAAAGGGATCTGATGATGCTCCTTTTGCAGAGGTAAAAACCACCTCAGATGAAGGTGGGGATGTGTATTTGGCTTCTTCTTCAAATACACATGTAGATCATGAGTCATGGTTGATTGACTCGGGTGCATCCTTTCACTTCACTCCCCATAGGGAGTCATTCTGTGAGTATGAGAAATATGATGGCAGTGATGTCTTCTTAGGTGATGATAGGAAGGCAGAATCGTCGAACGTGGAAAAGTCAAGCTAAAGCTGCAAGGTGGAAGGATTAGAACACTTCCTGGTGTTCTACACATTCCTGCATTGGCCAGAAATCTGATTTCTGTAAGCAAGATGGATGGTGCAGGTGTGAAAACAGTGTTTGAAAAAGATACCTATAAGATGGTTCAGGGAGCACTGGTATTAATGTGGGGAGTTCGGATTGGAACTCTATACAAGCTTCAGGCCAGCACTTTTATTGATGGGTGCAACAGTTCTGTGATTCCCGAAAGTGGAGCGGAAAGCCTAGCAGTCTCTGGAGAAAAGACCATGCTATGGCATCAAAGGCTTGGACATATTGGAGAGAAGGGCCTTCGGATACTGCATGGAAATGGTATGGTAGAAGATATGTCTAATATCTCTTTGGATTTCGATTTCTGTGAACATTGTGTATATGGGAAGTAGAATCGAGTGAGTTTTCCTTCTGGTGCTAAGAGGGCAAACAATATATTAGAGCTTGTGCACAATGATGTGTTTGGACCTGTGTCAGTTCCATCACTGGGTAAGTCTGTGTACTATGTTTCATTCATAGATGAATTATCAAGGAATACATGGCGATATTTCTTGAGGAAGAAATATGAAGTCTTTGACAAATTTAAATAATTTAAGACTTTGGTGGAAAACCAAATAGAGAAGAAGATAAAGGTGTTGAGGATAGATAATGGTGGGGAGTTCTGCAAGAAGGAATTTTAAGAGTTCTGTAAGAAGTGTGGTTTAGCACGGTAGAAGACTACTCCATACACACCTCGGAAAAATGGAGTTGCAGAAAGAATGAACAGAACACTAATGGAAAAGGCAAGAAGCATGCTCAGTGGTATCCGGTTAGGACAAGAATTTTGGGTAGAGGTAGTGGAGACTACATGTTACTTGGTTAATAGATCACCTTCATCAGCGTTGGAGGATAAGACCCCACATGAGGTATGGACTGGTAATAAACCCTCTCTTTCACATTTGAGAGTATTTGGATATGATACATATCTACATGTTCCAAAGGAGAAAAGTACCAAGTTGTATAATAAATCTGAAAGCTGCATCTTTATTGGGTATAAGGATGGTTTAAAGGGTTACAATATTTGGAACCCAAAAACAAGGAAGGTTGTGTACATTCAAGATGTGGTGTTTAGAGAGGTGAAAGATGTTGTTAAACATGAATTCCTACCAAAGGAACCTGAGAAGATAGAGATTGAGCTAAAGGAGGATGAATCAGACTCTACAAAAAAGAAGACTCAGAAGAGGAAGAGCCACAAACTCCAGTTGTGAGAAGATTAGTTTGGGAAAGAAGACAACCAGAAAGGTATATTCCATCTGCTTTATGTTCAAATTTTTCTTTAACTATAACTGATGATGATCCCAGAACCGTCAGGGAGGCAGTAGATTCAGAGGATGGAAAACTCTGGAAGGAGGCCATGGCATCCTTGATAAGTTCTAAACTTTGAGGACGTTGTCCAATAGCTCTAATTGCTGTGTGTTCAGGTTTAGTCTCACAAGAATATGTATGTTTAAACTCATATAACTTATAAATAAGATGTGGTTTAGGGAATATTTATTAATTAACACTATTATATGAAGGACACTTTTAAGATATTTATTTTTTAAAGACTAGAAATCTTTTGTCTTAAAAAGTCACTTTTTATTTTAGTCATTTTAAATTAAAATTTAATATCAATTGAATTGTTTAAAATATAAAATTTAAGAGACAAAAAGAGTTTGAGACAAAAAATGTTTTAAGACAAAATTTTATATTTAAGACAAAAATAATTTGAGACAAAAATATTTTAAAACAAATCTTTATATTGAAGACAATATTTTAAGACAAAACTTTATATTTACGACAAAAACAATTTGAGACAAAAATATTTGAAGACAAAAACAATTTAGGACATAAATATTTTAAGACACAAACAATTTAAGACAAACATATTTTAAAGACAAAACTTTATATTTAAGACAAAAACAACATGAGACAAAATTATTTTAAGTCTAAAATTTATATTAAGTCAATGACCACTTAAGAAAATGAAAATTAAGACAAAATTCATTTAAGAGAAAACTTTATATTTGAGACAAAAATATTTTAAGACAAATCTTTATATTTAAGACAAAAACAATTTAAGGCAAAATTTTATATTTAAGATAGGAGACAGAAATATTTTAAAACAAAAACAATTTAAGACAAAACTTATATTTAATACAAAAATCATTTGAGATAAAAATATTTTAAGACAAAAACAATTTAAGAAAAAACTTTATGTTTAAGACAAAAACAACTTGAGACAAAAATATTTTAAGACGAAATTGTATATTAAGACAATCACCACTTAAGACAATGACAATTAAGACGAAATTCATTTAAGAAGATTAATAATTAAGACAAAACCATATCAATTGAAGACAATATTATCTAATATGACTTGCAAAATTGACTCTGATAGTGCACACTAAGTCTTGCCAGCGTGCACGCTACTACTGTCTCACACCTATATCAAGGTTGTTATTTCACCTATCATTCACATTATCTTATATAAAGACAACAATTTGTTGGGTTCTATGTTTTGGTGGGGTAGCCGACTCTAAAAACGCGACAAATTTTCCTAAAAAGGTTTCTCAGACATCAATCCCTCTTATGTCCCTTTGATCTCTATTTATATGATTATAGACAACTTGTACATGTCATTGCATTCGACACTACTACACATAGGGGGCTTTTAAGACAAAAGAAAAAATTTGTCTTAAAATTTTCGATACAAGGCGCTAGTAAAAAAGGCAAAAGCAAAGGATTGGGGGTTTTTATTTATTTTGTTGATGAGTTCTTCAGGAAGAAGAGCGATGGAGGCCAGAAAAAACTGATGGGATTTAGGGCAATGGAGGCCGACAATAGAGGTGCTCGCTAAGAGGAGCGATGGAGGCACTTTTGCTGAACATGGATATGTAGTAACATACTTGGAGAAATTTTTAGCGTCTCCATTGATAGTGTTTTAATTTGTGTTTTTTTACTGTTTCATTTATTTTGAATGCTACTTCTATCTGTTGGTTGCTGCTATCAGTACATTGTTGTGTTGAAACTTTTGACGGTCATCAACAACATGGATTAGATTCACTTAAAGGATAGTGGAGAAAAATTATAGAATATCCGTTGGTAGATAATATGCCTACTTCAAAATCTCTACGACAAGCAGACACTAAGGATAAAAGATAGGATTGTGAAAGCATTAGTCACAAAATTCACGGGCAGTAAATTTGTTTGTAAGTGTGGAGGTAGATGGATTAAATGTAGTGCAATAACTGGTGTTGTTTGGTGCAATGCATCTAAGCATAATTATCTGAGCTAGATTAAGTTTTTACCCTGATTCTAAAAGATATCAGGGATTTCTACTTGTTCTTTTATTTCAAGGTACACTAATAACAATTTATTTTCCACTCTAGTTGTGTGTATACTCTGTGGTCTATCTGAGACACACTAGCTAGTTGTTTACAATGTATTTCTTTTGAACCTTTGCTCATGTGGATATTCCTGCTCCTTCCCTAGTTTGGGAATGGTCAATCAGAGGATTTTCGAGGATCTTAGCTGCTATATTTTGTTCTTCTCTATGGTCTATTTGAGACACACTGGCTGGTTGTTTTACATGGTATTTATTCTGAACCTTTACTCCTATGGATCTTCGTGCTCCTCTCTGGGTTGGGATTGGTCGATAGGAGGATTTATGAGGAACTTTACTACTACGTAAGTGCATTAATTTTGATTGGTGGAGTTGGTAACATATTTCAATTTTGAATTCTATCACGAAGGAGTCTCTTAGGGTCATTAATTGGTCCAGGGGGATATTTATTCCAAGTTGGTCATTGATTATATGAGGGACAATCCATTAATGGTTTGCGCCGCCATTGAAGATCTTTGTTGATTGTGTGCTTGATTAGATTTTATGAAGGAAATTGGTCGATGGTGATTGGCCAGTCTATTTTGTTTGAAGTGGTTTCCTAGTGGATTGAGTTGGTGACAACCTACATCGAGTGGTGTCAATAATTGATAAGTGAAATTAATTTACCTTGTCTACATATTTTATCGAGGTTTTTTCAGAAAATACTACATAAGGCATGTTTTAGTAATTCTCTCTACTTTGGTGCACATATAGGTGGGATTGTAGAGTGTCGGAGGTGTCCGTTGTACAACTGGCATTTACATATATCGGTAGAATTTCATTTGATACTAAAGGAATCTAAGGTAGTGATGTGCCATTACTTGATGTGTTGGTACATGCGACTATTGAGGTAAAGAGTCTTGGCTGCCCCATGTCAGGATTCTATCCCTTTTGAACATCTCATGTACATGAAACTATACACGTGGATTCGAATTTTTCAGTATCCCCACTTGTTATTGAAATCAATTTCATGATCCACGGAAAATGTTTTTCCATCATCCGTGGAAAAATAAGAAAGCTAATAAAGGTTGATCTGGATTATAAGAAACTCGTTTTTTATTTCGATGTTTTTTGGGACTGGGTGGTAGGATTACAACAATGGGATTTGGTGGGTAAGTGGTTTTATCTGTGAATGGATGAATCTCAAATGGCGTCCTCGGTTAAAGAACATTGGTACCCCATTCTTAAGTACTCTCCTCTTTTCAACATTTTATATGATCAATGGTTATGCTTCCACTTTATTAATGATGGAATTGCTGCAAATATTTTGGCATCATATTAGGTTCATAGTTGTGGTTTCCTCCCTTTAAATCACTGACATGTGTTATTTTATCCATATCTGGAATTTCCACGAAAGAAATTGGTTTCAAGATAAACTCCTTGGTTTATCGCTTGTATTATAGTCATGTGTGTCAGGGTCATAAGTTTTATTGTCAAATTTTTTTCGTTATCCTTTAATTTTCAGTTTTGAGTAGTTGAGCCTATGACTACTGCTTTTTTTCACAAAGGAAAAATTTGTAATTTTATTAATGAAAACAAAATTACATGTTACACTTTGCATATAATAGTCAAACATCAGCTAATAGGTTACATCATAGCATCATAATATATGGGGAGAGAAAAAATAAACTTTTCTCCCTTTCTTCTTTTCAACCTGTTGTGGCCAGCAACAACCCCCCTTTTTATTAGTAATCATACTAAATAAATGGGGACCCTTAGTTAAAAAATCCAAAAAAATCAATTAGTATTTGTTTCCCTTTTCAAATAAAACTTTCTATCATAACTTAGGGAAATTCCGTAGAAAATCCTTAAGAAACACTTAAGTTTATGATAAATTACAATAAAATCTTTCTTTGAGCGAAATAGCGCATCCATTGCAAATGATAGATATCTTTTGTAAAACTGAATCTTTTAAACTGAGATTTTGCGATATTGCGATCCCAAAAAGCCTATACATTAAAATACTGGTCGCAAATCGCATATCGCAGAAAAATGTTAAATGAATACTTTTTATATGTGATATTTGTGATTTGCGATTTGCGATATTTGCGATTTGCGATATGCGATATTTGTGATATTTGCGATTTGCGATTTGCGATATTTGCGATTTGTGATTTTGCGATTTGCGATTTTGCGATATTTTCAATTTTGCGATGGTTACGCTTTGAGAAAATTGCGATTTGCGATATTGCGATATCGGCCCCCAAATCGCGCATTCTTAAAAGCTCAAGTTTCCAATGTAAATCTTTTTTCATAAATTAATATCCGTTATGTGCTTTAAATGATTGAATTAATGAATACTCTGTCAAATATCAATAAAAAAGGATTTTGTTTTGATTGAAAGGTTGTTTCCGTGAATAATATATTTCACCCGCCGTTTGCATTTAAAACTATCTCACCCTTCTCACATCTTTACCTCACTTAACTCGTAAAAATCAAGCAGTGCGTCAAGGAGAAGAAGACTATACAAATTGTTCTGGCGAGCATTATGGGTAAGAAGGAGAAGATTTCAAATTCTCGAAAAACAAAGAAGCAAAGAAATGGCTTCACTGTATGCGGATACTGCTTGCAATAAGGATGCCGGTATCACCACCTGGGAAGGAATGTATAATTTTCTCGAAGAAGAAAATCCCAAGGTAATGCAAGTTGCGGCTACTGCAGGCTCAAGTAATTCATTTGAGGCAACCCTTAAAGACCTGGCTTGTTCATTTCTGCACCGGATAGCGGCAAGACCAAGAATTCTTCCGTATTCAGACATGGTAAAATGGGTGTTGGACAGCACCGATATTTCAGACAGGCAATTTAGAACTCTAGATCAAGAGCTCCTCGGGTCGTTCACTACGGAAGATTTGAGGCTGATGTATCATTTGCCGGAACCTCAAGTGACTTATAATAAACAATTTATGGAGAATTTTTCCAAAGAACATGCAAATTTGGCGGAATGCACGCAGGAATGGACCAAAAGAGATGAACCATTGAAGAAAAAAAAACACGGTATGTACAGTACTGGTTCACTTACCTCTCCATATTGTTTTGTTGCTGCTATGTTATGCAGGCTTTTTGGAAAGCCTGACATAAACATGATCTTGCCTGAATGGCTCCCTTTGTTGAATGCTGCTGTTAACGCTACAATTGTAGACTAGGCCAAAATCTTGTCTGATAATTTGGCCACTGCTATTTTTCATTACCGGTCTAAACGAATTGTTTCTCAGAGGATTTATCCTCCTTTTTATCTATCTGCTTATGTTATGGACGCTATCTGCTTTGTTTCTAAATTCCCTTTGATGGGTTGGCAATGGACGATTCAAGATCCTTTGCCTATTCATGTGTATCACAAGGAATTGTGGGAATCCAAGTTTATTCCTCATTTTTACAAGATTTTCCATGGCATAATGTTGCCTCTATACAAAACATTATATAATAAAGATGCTCCAAGGTTTTCCCCGGAAGCACAAGTCGACATTCTCCCTATCGCACGAAGGTTTGGGGAAGAGTGGTTTACCTATGTGAGGGTTTTTGGAAGCTCTGCTTCTCCTCATGTTTTACCCTTATATGTTTCTGATAAAATTATAGCTCAGGAAATTGCATACCAAACCTGTGGTGAAGGAGGTTTGACAAAGGAATTAAGGGATAAGAAGAAGGCCATTTGGCCACAATTTCCCGTAGCTTGTGGGACATTTTCATTATTTGATGTTGGACATGCATTCAAGGAAGTAAGCAATATTACATGCTTACAATTGTTTAAAATTGCAAAAATATTATTCGACCTTAATGAAGTTGCTAAAAATTTCACCTCTGCAATCAAAGTAAGGATATTTTCTGGAGAAGAGGACCCTTTCGATGATATATTCCTAGGAAAATCCACACTGAAAGAAATTCTACATTCAGCACAGATGCAGTTATCTCCAGAACAATTTCAAGAATTTAAGGTTTACAGGGAAAGAAGACTGACCACCATCCCTTTGGAAAATTTGCGTTTGGAACCCGCAAGGGAACCAACTCCTAGTGTCAGTATAAGTGGCAGTTCAGGTACAGATATATCTAAGTCAAAATCTGAAAGAGAGACTTCTGAACGTTCCAATAAGTCTAATGAAGAGCAGGATAGAAATGAAGAATTAGTGAAAGATACTGCTCAATCGAAAGAACTTTCACAACAACAAATTTTGACTTCTCAGCAGATACCTCCTCCTCCTACCAATGTACAGAAACAATCAGTCACAATTGAATTAGACAAAGAATGGGAAAGCTTTAATCAATTGCTTAATGTGGAAGGACAGAATATAGAGACCCCTGTACAGACAACAAAAGTTTTGAGCACAGGAATAAGTGGCACAGTCACAGAAACTGAGCACATACCTATCACTCCCTCGTCTGAAATTTTACTTAATGTAGAGGATATTCCTCCTCTAGATGTATTCTACAGCCCGAAGTATAAAGCAGTAGTGAAGAAGCAAAGGAAAAAGAGAAAATTAGAAGGTGCAATTGCTACTGAAGCAGAACAATTAGATGTCTTGTGGAAGGATCCTACCACAGAGCCTACTGATAATCTTGCTAAGTAATCTCAAATTACAGGGGCTTATGCTTCTGCAACTATTGACAAAGAATTTGAGATACAGCTCTTATTAAATGAAAAAGAAGAATAGATACAAGTTCTGCAACAGCAATTGCAACAGGTACAGGCCAATAATGAAGCACAGATGAAACTTGAAAAATTACAGCAACAACTTCAAGAAATGCAAATTGGATATCAAAAAATTCTGGCTGATAAAGAGAAACAAATACAGATTATCCAAGATCAGCACAAAGATGATCCTAAGCTTCCATAATTTGTTTCAGAAACTATTTCTTTAAACAATCAACTACTGCAACAAGAAGAAGTATTATGCCAAAAAATCTTGCAATGGAATTCTTTTTGTCAAGAAAGTGATAAGATCATTAATCATGTCGTAGATTTACGAAATTATTATGATTTAATTAATGAAAAAGTTACTGATTATTTGGTATGGCAAAAAACAGAGGAAGGAAGCAAAGCTGTTGCACCAATTATTAATGAAAACCATAAAGAAATACTTTTCAATGACTGGGATGCACAAATCAGAAGGGCAGAGAAAGCAGCAGAAGAATCGGCTACAGTAGCAAGCAGTCTTACTGATTGTGTAAATGAGAGTTTGCACAAAGCAAATTTGATTTCAAAAAATGTTCCGGGATATCTTCCACAGGCACATCAATTGCAAACAGAATGGAGACAAAAGGCGGAAGAAAAAGCAAAATCAATCCAAGGGTTGACAAGATTAAACTGGGATTCTTACTGGACATACCTAGTGAAACTACACAGTCAACATAGTGCGCTTAATTGCATCATTAATTCTGCTGAGAAGATTGCTCCTACACTCGCCGATTCTGTCTTTTCAGGACAGTTGAAATCTGAAGTCGGTCAACCACATCTTCTCAAAACAATGCTAGATGCCTGCAAGTTTAAAGATCAAGTTCATAAGTCGTTACTTAATAGTTTTATTTTTAGATTTAGTTTTAGTTTTACTGTATTTTTTCCTAGGAAAAGAACAGTCATTTAAACCGAATCCTTAATTTTTGTAATAAACTACTTTTTGATTTAGCTAGTAGTATTTAAACCCTTCTCATGCATTTAGAGAAGGGTCCTGAATTATTATATTTTTGACTTGGAGATTACATTTCTGTACTCTACTGACTTTTATATTTTATAAAGGATCACATCTGGTGATTTTATGCAGAATTATCTTTAAGTGTTGCATTTTTGTACCTTCGATTTGATTTTGTATCAGAATTATTGGATTAGAGTATCAGATTTCATTTGAAAGCTTTCAAGATGAATAAGGTATTTTTATCTGTTCACTATTGATTTATTTTGTCTTATGATATTCGCTTTAAAATTTGCTATCATTTATATATATTTGGTTTTTCACAACATTTCTTTATATATCATTTTTTAGTATAATTGAAATGTTATCTTTCATAAAGTGTATATACATGATATATAATGATGAATGCAATATGTTAATATAACTCTGTTTAATTTCTTAAACAGAGTTATCTTTATTTGTTACTGCACAATTTCAATTAAACTTTAATACATTTTTATGGTTATTGTTAAATTGGAATAATTTTAAGTTGTATTCGCATATGATTGCCCGAGTTAGTGTTAGAATTTATTTATCAGTATTTAGTTTCAATTAGATAGTTTTATTTCAGTCAATTTAGTCTCACTCTCACTCATCCAAATCAAACCATCACCAACCCATTAGTTATAAGGAAACTGGTCCTTTCAATCCAGTCGGAGCCACCATACCAAACGGATAAGGAGCTGTCCTAAGGTCCCGACCGGGTGGTTTTCCCCAATGTTTGAAGTAGAGATTTTCTAGGCTTCAACATTTTTGGCGCTAGAAGGAGGGCATGAGCTATGAATGGCAAGTAAATCTTTATCCACAAGCCATTCTGAGAGCAAAACACCCTCATTAACTTCTTCAATTTCTTCTGAATTACAAAATCCTGGAGAAGGAATTGAAAAGAATATTCAGACACCCACTACCAAAATCTCAAAACAATCAGACAATCAAAATCCTGAGTCTCCTAAAGTACAAGATTTAATTCATAAATTGAAAGGATTCTCATTATCTCTAGATGAGTCTGAAATATCTGAAGGTAGTGTAACTTCAAAATTTGTTTCTTCAAAACCTCTTACTAGGCTTCAAAGTGAAAAACTTGGTATTTCTCTGAAAGAATTCCCTTTACCTAGTAGATTCAGGACAAGAAAAACTCAATCGGAATCAGTAAGTGATATAAGTTCTTCATCTCATATTCAATCGCCTGATTCCAAAACCCCAACTCAACAAAGTGCAGTTGTTCCCACATCATCTACTCAATCGTCATCTGCTCAATCATCATCAATCTCAACATCATCTATTCCAACAACTTCTTTTCAGACACCACCAGTCTCTACTACTTCTCCAACAATTGTTACAATAATGGCTAGACCATGGGCTACTCCAGGGGCTGTCAACATGCCTGCACCTTTACATGATTTACCTAACAATCCTGGAAAATGGCTTCCAAAGTTCAGTCCAGATCTCAACATTCAAGCTGAAGAACACATCAATAATTTTATGCTGCCTGTAAATTTGAATGGAGTCGTAGAAGAAGATGTTGTAGTCAGACTATTCCCTTATACTCTTCAAGGGGCAGCAGGATCCTGGTACTTTTCATTACCTTCAGGATCCATAACAAGTTGGGCCATTTTTGCAGATCATTTTTTAACCAAATTTGGAGATGACAGATCAATAGCTACTTTAATCAACAATCTCTCGAATTTGAAGACAGAACCCAAGGAGCCCATTAAAGATTTCAACGCTAGATTCAACAAAATCTTGAACAAAATTCACAAAGATTCAAGGCCTAGTGAACAAGTCAGAAGTGAATGGTACATAACTGCTTTTCTCTCAAACATAGCAATTTTTGTAGATAGAGCCGAAAACCTACGTTAGCCGAGAATATGAAAGAGGCTATTGCAGTAGAGAAACGAATTATTTCTCTAGAAAAGAAAAATGCTATTGAGGAAGGGAAATCTAAAAAAGTCAGCTTCAAAGATGATTCGAGGAAAAAGGCCAAAGACCCATAAGACATGGAAGGTTTACAGAAAGTTTTTAAAACCATGTCAAATGAAATGGTTGAAATAAAAAACAAGTAGCTGAAACTTCTACCAAAAAACCATTCCGAAATTTCAAAAGAAATCAACTTGAATCTAAACCTCCCAATTCAATCTCTAATGCAGAAACAGAAGAGGAAGAAGAAGAAGACACTCCTCCAGTATCAGAAGAGGAAGATGAAAATGAAGAAATAGCTGAATTGCATGGAATGTGGGATTTTATTCTCCCTAATTTTGATAGTGAGGTAGAACAAGAAGCTATGCCTATAAGTACTAGGAGTAAATCTACATCGGAACCTATACAAACAATTCCGAAAAAGAAAATTACAACTCCAAGTACCAAATAAAAATCCCCTGCAAAGAAAACTTCTCCGTTACCTACTCAAAATTAGCCATCTTCTTCTAATCCTCCTACATCAACAACAAAGACTTTAGTGGTATCAGATCCTATGGAGTATAACATTGTTGAAGACATGAAAAAAATTAAAGCCAACATTTCCTTACATGAACTCAGCAAATTAAAACACCAGCAGAAGTTGCTATTAAAAGAATTAAATGCTACACCAATTGCTCCTTTACCAAGTGGTGTAGTTGCAAAAGTAGCAAAAGGAACTAGTAAGCCACCAGATAAAGTAGATGCTACTGATACTGTGCTCATTGGAGAAAGATAAAATTCTCAGACTCCTCCTTTTCTTTTGACTTATGAAATGTACAATAAGAATATGCATAATTGTTTAATCGATTCTGGAGCATCCTCTAATATAATGCCTACTTCTGTTTGTGCCAAATTGAATATTGAACCACAGAAATCTGCAGTTCATATTGTTCAAGTTGTAGGAGAAATCAATTCAGTTACTATCAGACTAGCTTCCGATCCTAGGATTGTCCAAAGAATTGATATTTTGATTGCAGATATTCCTGAATTCTATGGATTAGTCTTAAGCAAAGACTGGTCTGCACAACTTAATGGTTATATCGCAACTGATTATTCACATATGTGGCTTCCCTACAAAGGGAAACCAAATCAAATCAAAGTTGAACGAGAAAAACATATGATGCACACTGTCACTGAATTTGAACAATCTAATGAGCCTATGGCATTCAACAACAATATTCTTGGAGGTTATTCTGCTGAGTCATTTCTTGGAAACTTCAAAGCACCACAATCACCTTTTTCTGTAAATACTTTTGTTTCTCAAATAGAAAATTTTTCACAATCTGATTCTTCCATAATTGTAAATATTTCTGATGTAATTGTAGATAAGCCAATAGATAAATCTTTATTTTGGTCATTATATTTTGATGGATCAAAATCTAGTGATGGAGCTGGAGCAGGATGCATCTTAATTGATCCAGATGGAGAGAAAACCATGCTATCATGTAGGTTATAATTTGAGTGCACAAACAATACTGCAGAATATGAAGCCTTGATTCAAGGACTTTATAAAGCTATAGGGTTAGATGTTAAATACTTTAAAGTCTTTGGTGATTCCGAAATTGTCATAAAACAAGTTAGGAATACTATCCATTGCCTTTCAGGACATCTTAAACACTATCAAACCCTAGTGCAAGATCTTACTACTCATTTTTTAGCATTCAATATTTCTCCTATTCCTAGGAATAAAAATACATCAGCTGACTTGTTAGCTAATGTTGCATCCAAAATCCTTCCTGCTGAAGATTGCAGTCTTGATAGATTTTCAGTAGAATTGATTTTTCGCCCATCTGTCCGAGATAATGTCACAAATTGGAGAGTATTCTATCATGATCAAGATATTTTAAATTTCATGACATCAGAGAAATCATATGATGAACAAATTATTGATGAGGATGATCATGATTTACAAATTGCCTCAAAAGGTAATGAAAATCCCATTCCAAAATATGTTGTTAAATTAGAGGACTTATATGATATTAAAGACAGATTCAAGAAAGTTACTAATGCTAAACTTCAAAGTTCCACTTTGAAGTTTGAATTAGTAAATCTTGGTTCTGACTCTAATCCTCAAAATGTTAATTTAGGACTCAATTTAACTCTAGAGGAAAGGAATGCTTTCATTAAACTTCTGAACAAATATAAAAATGTTTTTTCTTGGAAATATGATGATTTAAAAACGTATGATACTTCGGTTATTCAACACACAATTCCAATTCTTCCTGATATTAAACCTGTTTAACAGAAGTTAAGAAATATTCATCCAAATCTCGAAGGTCAAATCAAATCAGAGCTTAATAAACTTTTAAAAGCCAAAATCATTTTTCCTGTAAGGAATTCCAATTGGGTTTCCAATATGGTACCTGTAAGGAAGAAGAATGGCGATATAAGAATCTGTATTGATTTTAGAAATTTAAACAAGGCATGTTTAAAAGACAATTTCCCATTGCCAACTATGGAACAGATACTTCAAAAAGTGGCTGGTTCTGAACTCATGTCCTTTCTTGATGGATTTTCAGGCTATAATCAAGTTTTAGTTCATCCAGATGACAGATTGAAAACAACTTTCAGAACCAAATGGGGAACCTACGCTTATCAAAAAATGCCTTTTGGTCTAATAAATGTAGGAGGAACTTTCCAAAGAGCCATGGACATAACATTTAAAGGTCTGATCAACAGATCAGATCAGTTGTTTATCTTGATGACATAACAGTATTTTCAAAAAAGAGAGCCAATCATCTACATGATCTAAAGCAAATATTTTAAAGATGTAGAAGGTTTGGTATTTCCTTAAATCCAAAGAAATCTTTCTTTGCTTTGGATGAAGGAAAAATCTTAGGATTTGTTATGTCAAAAGATAGTATATATATTGATCCAGATAGAGTGAAAGAAATTTTTGATATTTCTTTACCTCATAAAAAAAAATCCATGCAATCATTTCTTGGGCAAATCAATTTTGTAAAAAGATTCATTCTTGATTTTTCTCAAATTGTTTTACCTATGCAAAATATGATCAAGAAGAATTCGGTATTCAAATGGGGGCATAAAGAGAAAGAAGCCTTTGGGGCAATCAAACAAGCGATCATTAAGGCACCAGCATTGAATACCCCTGATTTTTCTAAATATTTTATTTTGTATACTTTGGCCACCGAAACATCCTATGCTGCTGTTTTAACACAGCTCAATGATCAAAAAATTGAAGCACCAATTTCTTTCTTTAGCTCAAATCTACATGGAGCTGAGCTTAATTATTCCGATGTTGAAAAACAAGCCTTTTCCGTGTTTAAATCAATCAAACATTTCAGACCTTTTCTCTTGAAAACACATACAAAAATCATTGTCCCATTCTCTGCAGTGAGACAATTATTAATTCAAAAAGAAGTAGGAGAAAAGAGAGCTAACTGGGTAACAGTTTTGCAAGAATATGATATTGATATTAAACCAGCTAAGATTGTTAGAGGACAAGGTTTTTGCAGATTATTGGCAGGAGCTCATAACATACCAGAAAATCAAGATTCAAATAAAGATATTCAAGTAAGTCAGATAAGCGTTACAGACTCTGAATCTCAGTATGCTGATCTCATCTATTACTTGAAAAATGGGTATGCTCCTTCTAATTTCAGCTATAAGAGCAAACATGCTTTAAGATTAAAGGCTATTAAATATGAGATCATTGATAATGTGTTATTCAGAAAGAATTATGATTCAATCCTATTAAGATGTCTTGAAAAGACTGAAGCTGAAAAGGTGTTGCAGGAATTGCATGATGGACCAGTAGGAGGTCATTTTGGAGGTGATACCACAACTCACAAAATAATTCGTGCTGGTTATTACTGGCCTACCCTTTTTAAAGATACGCATGATTACGTAAGGAAGTGCAGAATTTGTCAAACTGCAAGTGGAAGACAAAGGAAACCAACTTTTCCTTTGCAACCAGTGAGTATTGAGCAACCATTCGAACAATGGGGACTTGACATTATTGGTGAGATCATACCTCATTCTTCCAAACAATAGAAATACATCCTTACAGCAACAGACTATTTCACAAAATGGGTAGAAGCAATCCCGTTGAAGGTAGCCAATTTTGATGCAATTATTGATTTCATAGATCAATTCATCATAACCAGGTTTGGTGTACCTAACACTCTTGTCTTTGATAATGCATCTTATTTTTCTGGAAATAGTATAATGTAATTTGCAGTCAAAAGAGGTTTTAAATTGAAACATTCAGCAAATTATTAACCACAAGGTAATGTTTTGGCTGAATCCACTAACAAAACTATTATCAAAATCATTAAAAAGACCATTGATCAAAATCAAAAGAATTGGCACAAGTCTTTAATTTTTGCACTATGGGCTGATCGTATTACTCAAAAAGCTTCAATTGGAACTTCACCTTTCAATTTAGTTTATGGAAAAGAAGCTGTGATACCATCAAATTTAGCTCTTCCATCATTAGCCCTAGTGCAATTTATTGAAGAAAATCCTTCTTCATCCATTCAATTGAGATATGATCAAATCCTTAAATTAGAAGAAGATAGAAATAAAGCAAAGATTATTCATGAAAAACATCAACAGCTTGTAAAATCTTCTTTTGATGCAAGTTCTACCGGCTCAAAGATTTTGTCAATTGGTGATCTTGTTCTGAAATGAGATAAAGCACACGAAGAAAAAGGTAAGCATACCAAGTTTTAGAAAATGTGGCTTGGACCATTTTAGATTGCTGAAAAGATAGGCTCAAATACATTCATACTTCAAGATTTAACAGGAAAGAGAGAATCTCTTCCTGTAAATGGGCTTGTCTTAAAGAGATTCTTTTCATAAGGAGGTAAGCCCTTTTTAATTGTACATATTCCTTTCTGCAAAGTTTTTAATTGTTTTTGCAAATAAAAGTTGTTAATAAGTCTCTAATTGACTGTTTACTATAAGAAAATTTCTTAGGAAAAATATTATAAACATTTATTTTGTGTAAATAAGAATTTTTAAAGAGATGATCACAGTTTTTGGATAGTTTAAAATAAGATGTTAAACTTTGAAAGATTATTCCAATCATTTGCATGATCTTTTGAAAACTTGAGGAGAATGTAAATCATTATAAGTTTATTAAGCAGAGAAAGGTTATCTATAAAAGTAAAGATTTTTCAAAGTCTTGGTATTCAAAAAACTCTGTAAATTGTCATCCATTGACTCTTAAGGATAAAACTATTTCACCCCATCCATTTAAGTTGTGATTTTTTAGAATGTAATTCTAAGAAATTATATGAAAATTTAAGAGATGAGATCTCATTATGAGCCGACTTACCATGTTCATAAGAAGTAATCAAATTGACATTACCAACACTGCATATCAAAACAGGGTAATGGCTTATAAATATAAGACAAGGGGTCTCATCACGAGCCAGCTTGTTCAGTTTAATTACAACTAGTGAATGGCATTGTTATTAACTGGCTACCAAACCAGAACAATGGCTCTTAAAAATAAAAAATAAGTAAAAGACAAAAACATGAGATAATATGTCTTATGAATTTATCTTTTAAAAAGTCATAATTTTAGTTGGATGGGACAATGAATGGTTAATGGTTTAAAGGTAACCCTGTCGAGACTATGAACGTTTGCAGGCAGCAGAGGCAATACCTATGACAATAGAGTGTACTATAAAACCAAACTTGGAGAAATCCACTTACTTCATTATTAACACCGATCAAAGCTTGAGATAACCCAAAAGTGTTTTTTTTCTTAAGGAATTAGAAAGAAATTGTGAATGATTTTTATTTCTTTTTCATAGTTAGATTTTATTTGAAATATCCTAAGAGAGTTTTCATTATCTTTAAAAATCTTTACTTACTATAAATATAGTGTTCATTTTATTTTTTCGGAGATAACTGTTTCTTTCAGTGAATCGCCAATTGTTGTGGCCAGCAACAACCCCCCTTTTTATTAGTAATCATACTAAATAAATGGGGACCCTTAGTTAAAAAATCCAAAAAAAAAATCAATTAATATTTGTTTCCCTTTTCAAATAAAACTTTCTATCATAACTTAGGGAAATTCCGTAGAAAATCCTTAAGAAACACTTAAGTTTATGATAAATTACAATAAAATCTTTCTTTGAGCGAAATAGCGCATCCATCGCAAATGATAGATATCTTTTGTAAAACTGAATCTTTTAAACTGCGATTTTGCGTTATTGCGATAACGCGATCCCAAAAAGCCTATACATTAAAATACTGGTCGCAAATCGCATATCGCAGAAAAATGTTAAATGAATACTTTTTATATGTGATATTTGCGATTTGCGATTTGCGATATTTGTGATTTGCGATATGCGATATTTGTGATATTTGCGATTTGCGATTTGCGATATTTGCGATTTGTGATTTTGCGATTTGCGATTTTGCGATATTTTCAATTTTGCGATGGTTACGCTTTGAGAAAATTGCGATTTGCGATATTGCGATATTGCGATATCGCGCAGCAAATCGCAGATTCTTAAAAGCTCGTTGTCCAATGTAAATCTTTTCATAAATTAATATCCGTTATGTGCTTTAAATGATTGAATTAATGAATGGATTGTCAAATATCAATAAAAAGGATTTTGTTTTGATTGAAAGGTTGTTTCCGTTAGAATAATATATTTCACCCGCCGTTTGCATTTAAAACTATCTCATCACCCTTCTCACGTCATTACTCTCACTTAACTCGTAAAACCGCAGGCGCGAAGGAGAAGAAGACTATACAAATTGTTCACAGAGCATTATGGGTAAGAAGGAGAAGATTTCAAATTCTGAAAACAAAGAAATGGCTTCACTGTATGCGGATACTGCTTGCAATAAGGATGCCGGTATCACCACCTGGGAAGGAATGTATAATTTGCTCGAAGAAGAAAATCCCAGGGTAATGCAAGTCGCGGCTACTGCAGGCTCAAGTAATTCATCTGCGGCAACCCTTAAAGAACTGGCTTGTTCATTTCTGCACCGGATAGCGGCAAGACCAAGAATTCTTCCGTATACAGACATGGTAAAATGGGTGCTGGACAGCACCGATATTTTAGACAGGCAATTTAGAACTCCAGATCAAGAGCTCATCGGGTCGTTCACTACGGGAGATTTGAGGCTGATGTATCATTTTCCAGAACCTCAGGAAACTTATAATAAACAATTTATGGAGGATTTTTCCAAAGAACATACAAATTTGGCAGAATGCACAAAGGAGTGGACCAAGAGAGATGAACCATTGAAGAAAAACAAACACGGTATGTACAGTACTGGTTCACTCACCTCTCCATATTTTTTTGCTGCTACTATGTTATGCAGGCTTTTTGGAAAGCCTGACATAAATATGATCTTGCCTGAATGGCTCCCTTTGTTGAATGCTGCTGTTAATGCTACAATTGTAGACTGGGCCAAAATCTTGTCTGATAATTTGGTCACTGCTATTTTCCATTACCGGTCTAAACGAATTGTTTCTCAGAGGATTTATCCTCCTTTTTATCTATCTGCTTATGTTATGGACGTTATCTGCTTTATTTGTAAATTCCCTTTGATGGGTTGGCAATGGACGATTCAAGATCCTTTGCCTATTCATGTGTATCACAAGGAATTATGGGAATCCAAGTTTATTCCTCATTTTTACAAGATTTTCCACGGCATAATGTTGCCTCTGCACAAAACATTGTATAATAAAGATGCTCCAAGGTTTTCCCCGGAAGCACAAGTCGACATTCTCC